>JARCZZ010023323.1:0-24873 GCA_030323915.1 Brotogeris chrysoptera
TATGAGGTCTCCACGCAGCCTTCTCTTCTCCAGGCTGAGCAGCCCCAACTTTCTCAGCCTGTCTTCATACGGGAGGTATATGCCTTCTTATGTTTTTAATAACAATGGCCTCTTTTTATTTTGCCTTTCAAGGCTTTTTTTCTTCTCTTTCATTTCTTGAGCTTTTTGAGGTATACAGTAAGAGAAAGCACATATAAAAGGGAAGTGTCTGTTGTATTGATCAATCAAGTTAATTTCTAGTGACGTGACATGGCTTATAATATGCAATGCATCTAATTAAAGCCATACCAAATCAGGTTTCTTCTTCTTGTATGTTGATTTAAATTATGTCTTAATAATATTTTTAATAAATGTAAAAAAATAGTGAGTTCTATTGCTAAGATTAAAGCCATTATAAACTCAGTCAAACCAGAATTAAGCAGCGCTGTCAAAGCACTATCTAATTAGAGCAAATCCCCAAGTCAGAATTAGCGAATAGTGTTGGACTACAACCACACCATTGCATTAATACATACTCAACACTTATGAATTCCCAAATATGAAATCTATAGAGAAAGTCCGTTTAATTACACATTCCAATTAAGATTTTGGTCTCAGTCAGTGCAATAAGCTTATCTGAACATCTCGCTATTAACCCAGCTGAGTTATTTGAAAGCCACATTTGCAGTCACTGGTGCTTCTACTTAATTGGGCTGTTAAAGGGCAGGTCTTTTCTTGTGATTTCTCTTCCTCTCTTCACAAGAAGCAAGTTTTGCAGCATAGCTCTGCTCTGGAAGGGTTTGCAGCTACAGCTGAAGTCTGAGAAAAGCTAATTTAAGCCGAGTGCTTTTTTTTTTTCACCAAAATAAAGAGCATGCACAAGTTCAAAACCGTTTTACGGGAGGAGATACAAAGGTGAAGTAAGAACATAAATGAATTAAGGTTTGGAACGCTTCCAGATCTTTTTACGCATATGTACTAGATCTGATTGTGTTCCCATGCCATAATTAAGAGGTACCTTCCTGCTTGAAATAGCAAAAGGTGACAGCTAAGATCAAGTGTGTTACAGCTGTTTGCTTCATCCAGTCCACATCCTCACACAGTTAACAGTTAAAGCTAGCAAAAGACAGTGGTTGTATTAGCCTTATCTTTGAATAGGAGGCTCATTAAATCTACAAACCAAACAATAAACAGTAAAAGACACACTAAACTGAAAGAGGGCAAAGTCCCTGCAGGCTGCTTGGCTGTTGTGCATGGTTTGTGGGGTTGGGTGTCCCCACATGCCCCAACCAGTCTCAGTGTAGGAAGTTGGTCATGTTCAGTGTTAGGCCTTTCTGAAAGGGCAGCTGTTTGCACTCAGGCTTGAGTTTTGTGCGTGTGCTTTTTGCTGGTCCTACCACCCAGAACGTGAATGAACAAGTCCTAAACACGTCTTTAAAACAGGAAGAGCAAACGAAAGAAATTGTGGGGAAGAGAAAGCTAACTGTAGACGTAGTGACAGCTGTGAAATAGGTGAAGAACTGTTACAAAGAGGTGGTGACGGGTAGTAAAGAAAATGAGGAATTGAAAATGCAGCAGGGAAGATGAGGTGCAGGCACTAGGAAAAAATATATGAGCATTCAGGGTGGCAGTGCACTGGGAAAAAGTACCGCAAGGACTTGGTGCAGATGCCATGAGTGCTTCCGATTTCACAACAGGTTAGACCGGCATCTGTAAGAAATTACTTGGGCATTCCTTTTGTTCTAGTGTTTTCCTGATCCTGGTTTATGGTGATCACAGATGGGGTAGGCCTCATAATGCTTTTATTACAGGAGGAAAAAAGATGTCACAGGTTGAATTTACAGACTAGCGATACCCTGTGCTATCAAGCAGTATGGCTCATTAAATCAGTGGAAATTGCAAGCGATTGATGACTGTGCACTGATCTCAGGCTTTGAAAGCTTAAATAGGATTTGCGATGACTGTCTGACCCATTTCTTCATGAACAAGATTAAAGTGACTGTTTGGGCAGGTGACAGTTTGTGGTCATGTTCCAGTTCAGGGCAGAAGGCTACCTTAGAACGCCAACGCTGGTAGTGCTGAGGCAGACTCAAACTGTTCCTTTCCTGTTCTCTGACTTTATGTAGGCAGTGTTTCCATTGCAGCGTCTTATCCTATGCTGACTTCCCTTCTTTTTTTTTAGCATTCTTGCCCTCAGCTGTGATCCAGCTCTGCTTTTGTATTTGCTGCCTTTTGGGAGCTTTTTAAGGTTTGCTGTTCTGTAAAAGGCAGTATTTCCATCTTCACAGAGGAGGTGATGTGGAGTGACTACAGAGGGAAGAGTAGGGGTTATAGAATCATAGAATCATAGGATAGTTAGGGTTGGAAAGGACCTTAAGATCATCCAGTTCCGTGGGCAGGGACACCTCCCACTAAACCATGCCACCCAAGGCTCTGTCCAACCCGGCCTTGAGCACTGCCAGCGATGGAGCATTCACAACTTCCCTGGGCAACCCATTGCAGTGCCTCACCACCCTCACAGTAAAGAACTTCTTCCTCATATCCAGTCTAAACTTCCCCAGGAATTCATTAGTCCTGCTTGTGAGTGCGTCTGTGAGCTCAGATAAGCTTATGTGACGACCATTATTGTTCCTTAAATACATTTTGTCTCCTTGCTGGCATCTTCTGTTGTAGACTGTTTTATACAGACTGATCCCCTGCTCCCACTGAAGTGCTGCTGCCCATCTCACAGTTTCCTTTGCAAATATGAGAAACTTTAACCTTCTGGGCTAGCTTCTAAGAGCAAACATCTGAACCATTGGGATCGTATCATGCTGTGGGTTATGCTCTGTGTACAAGTGAGGGAAGGCTTTATGGCGATAGGTGCAAAATGATAAATGAGCATAACTAGTAGGTGAATTGTTCTACGTGTAAAACTGCATTTTTATCCTCTTTCAGCCATACTTTCAGAAGACAGAATTTCCAGTGAGTCTGCCTGGAAGAATAAAATATCTGTATCTGCCCTAAACACTCCAGAGCCAGCAATGATGCATGAGCCTTTAGTTGGCAGCCAGAAAAGGAAAGCAAGGAAAACTAAGATCACGCATCTCGTCCGAACAGCAGATGGTCAAGTGTCACCAGCGGGAGGGACACTGGGTAAGGAAATAGGAGCTTCCATTTTGTTAAAACTGAGTGGTTGGAGAAGGTTTGGGAACACGAGCAGTGTATCAGGGAAGTGTTTTTCAGGTAGTTTTCATGCCTGCTTAGAAAGGTCCTTCTTTAAAATACAAGCATCATTCAGTTGAGAAAGCAGTCCATAATTGCCAGGTTGTTTTGTTTGAATGCCCAGATCTGTCTCCTCTTCCTATTTGTCTAAAAGAACTGAGAGCTGATACAGAAAAAAATGGAAAATGGTTACCTTTCATCATACGTTTCCAGCCCAGCAAGGAAATGACACTGTGCCTAGTTACAGGATGTAAAAAGCGGAACTCCGTAATATGGCAGTCAGTGCCCCAGTCCTTGCAGGAGCGCTCTGCAGTTAAGATAATCTTTCAGGACTTGTGTATCTAAAACACACAAAAAGGCTCTCTGGCCTAACCTCATACTCAGTTGAATGCAAAGTCAGTAAACTGCTTTATAAATCTTAGTACCTTGCTTCTGCCAATAGCTTGGGTCAGAAAAGGTTGCAGCATGAATCAGATTACTCTTCTAATGTCAAAGTACTGAAAGTAAAGATGCTGTTAACACCAGACTAGTCAGTGTATTGATGGTGAATATAAGGTGAATATAAGTGAATATATATATTCACTGCTGTGAATATAAGGGTTAGATTTGCAAACTTGACTTTTCTTTCATTGCAGAGGAGAAGCTGAAAGAGCTGCCACAAAATACTCTTCAGAAAACACAGAGTGCAGAAACAGATTGCAACAGTGAATGCTCCAGAAATGCAGACACAGAAGAAAATCATAGTATTACATCCGATATGCCAGCAGTGTCTGCATTTTTTAGCTTAGCTGCTCTGGCAGAAGTAGCAGCCATGGAAAATGTACACAGGTATGGTTTTCTTTTCCCCTTGTTGTTTAAATGAGTAGTATGTGGCTGCCAGCTTGTTCAGAAAACACATGAATTGCAGGCTGTTTAATTTGGCCTGTGTTTCCTCTTTCACAGCTTGCTTTGAATGTCTGTTTTACGCCACATGCTTAGTAGTGTTAAGTCTTCTCCTAAATGGCAATGTAATCTATTTCAGTGGTCAGTAAAATGGTGCTCCCTGGTAAGCTTACCTGCCAGTTTTTGTGTATAAACAGGTTCGTCTGTTCCTTGAGATCCTAATGATCGAGCGTTTCTAATTATCAGACGTGCCATTTGTCAGATAATAGCAGATTTAAATAGCTATTGCATGCTGATTTGTAGTTTTCAGTAGCCTGAGACCGTACAGAGAGTTTCACATAACTTCAGCTGAAGTTTTTATACTGAACATGGCTGAAGGAAGCTAACTGGTTCTTTTTACTCCTGTGCTTTGCTGTGCAGGAAGCAAAGCATCTGCAGAACGGCACAGGGCAGAACAACACTGAGTGGTGGAAAGCCACGTTAGCTTGGGTTGGTCCTCTCAGTTACTGAGTAGACCATCCACACAGATAAGGTGGAATGTGCAGGTCACTTAGGGCTGTTGGATCAGATCCTGCATGCTAAACCTGTGATGGAGGGAAACCAATGGCAAGTCCTCCTTCGCTCTTAATTATCCAGTGGTGCTCTTTTATGCTGCAGCTTACTGGAGATGAAACCCCATCCTTTCCTTCAGTGGAAAGTCAGCGAGGAAGTGCTGGGCCAGTTTGAAACTGCCACAGCCTCTGCAAATGGCATTTGGCAGATTGCTGCTGCCTATGAAGCTCCACAAGGCAGCAGCCGACGAAACCTGTTTGCTGTGGCCCCAATGCCCTACGCAGTCCTGTGTGTTCGTGCCGCACATCAAACACTGAAAGGTTTTTTGTGTCTGGGGCCCTACAAGAAGCAAAGTCATCTGAACCCAGCCTGTTAGCTCTTCTCTGCAGAAGCTATTGTCTTGCTTAAGCAACACTGGTCTGGGTGAGAAGTGTTTTCACACACTGCAGTCAGCCTGGCCTTTCAGCATTGCAAACCAAGCGTCTTCTACCAAGACAGCCAAAGTCTGAACTCGTTTCTGTCATTTTCTGTGGTCAGAAGTGACAAAGGGAGACTTGGGGGCGTGCTGTGCCAAGCTCTGCTCTTACTCACACCCTTGTGGTCTCGTTGATTTCCATTAACACTGACCAGAGTTGCACAAGAGCAGCAGGGTTCGCCTCGCTGTGGTTTTTCCCTCTTTGCTCCTTTATGAGTTCTTATCCTCCTCTCGTTGCTGTTCAAGTGAGCCAGTGTTTTATATAGCCTTCTGTTGGGTCTTTCTTTCTTACTCCCACCTTTTGTCATCTCCTCATGCAGCAAGAGTAAGGTAGTGCCTTCCTAGAGGCCTGAAAGCATCAAAGGGGCAAACGTCCAGCAGCTGTTGCAAACCCAGCTTGTCATCACCCTGGATGACAGCAGCGGAGGACTCGTTCCAGTACAAACTTAGCCATGTCTCTTACAGACTTGCCAAATGGAAGTCAAAACAGAATCCTGACTCTGATGGGCTGGATGCTTCTGTTTTCTGTTCTGTTGAATGTTTTCTGTCTTTTGCAGCTCACTTCTTTGTTTGCAAATATCTGGAAATGAGAACGTCAGTGTTAGAGGTTTGCTGGGTGTTATTTCTTCAGTGACTGATTTTAATCCTTAAGAATTTCACAGAGCCGTGGAAGCCAAACTCCTTTGTAACTGTAGTGGGATCTTGTCTGGAGGTGGCAGCATGGTTTTCAATCAACGGCTTCTGTTTAGCTTTGTTTACCTCGAGCATGCCCCAGTTAAGTGCTGGGAGCCTGAGCTGTGTTTTATGCCAAAGCCACTTCACAGCACTCTGGCTGTGCAAAGCACATTGGTACCTCTGTTTCTGCTGGGGTCCTACCTGTGCCAGGGTCGGGTAGAGTGGCCTTTGTGTAAATAAGAAGTGGGCCCCGGATTTTTATTGCTGCTAATGACACCGACTGTAATAAAAATAGGACCTGACTTGTGAGGTTAGATAACAGGCGGTGACGTGCTTTGTGTATGTATTTTAAGAGGCAGGCTGCAAAGGAACTCTCCCAAAGTCCATCTGCTACAACGACTGATGTTGGATTTCCAGCACGTAAATCTGGCGCAGTTTATTTTTATGATACCCTGTGGTGGGGGATCATTTATAAATTAACACTGCTGTAGTAATGGAAGAGATGTTCTGCTGAGCTGATGGAGTGTTAAGTCATGAAACTTGGAGTAATCCCAACGTGAAACTCTGCTTAATCAGTATATTTCCATATTGCTCAAAGCTGGCTGTTGACTCACATTAACATGATACATGCCTTTGTGCATTTACCTTCTTTTGCCACACATGAGCTGTACTCTCTGCTACTGAGGGCTCTAAAAAGTGCACGTAACAGCAATATGTGGACCCTAAAAAGTGCACGTAACAGCAATATGTGGACCCCTGTGGCAGCAGGTAGTTACAGTGCCGTAATATTGGATGTTAAACCATATCACGTTGCGCTTTCCATCCTTTCTGGTCTGATAAAAGCACTTCCCATGCTTCAGATAATGATGGGTGGCTTTTCTTTTCTTCTTTTGCAGAAGTCAGAGGGCCACACCTCTCCCACGCGATGGACAGCCAAATGAAATGTCTCAGGCTCCAGTGCTTATTTCCTGCGCTGACCAGTGAAGCTCCACTTTATTGTAAAACATTGTGCTTTACCTAATATCCTAGCCTTGTCTTTACCAAGGGAAGCTAGTCAGTCCATATGATGGAAACTATAGACTGCAAGCAAGTGCTTTTTGTTCTGAGTGGCCCAGAATTCACTGGAAGCCAGACGTTAGCAACTTGGGCCAGGTCCTCAAATCGGAACCCAGTGTGTCGGAGGGTGGTATTAATTGTCTATGAATGAACAGAAATGGAATGACCCTAGAGCTTGCTTTCTATTGAAGGCTTTTAAACAGTAAATAGGTGGTTGGTGTGAAAAAAGGCTGCCTTTACTGTTAGCTCACACAGCGTCTCTTTTACCAACCAGAGAGTACGGCAACTAGTTTCGTATAATACCTAGTTATTCTAAATCCAAAAAAAAAAAAAAGGAAAAAAGAAAAAAAAAACCAACAACAAAAACACTGACGCACTGCACTAGTTATTATTAGATATTCTTAGTCATTTTTGTACATGAAGATTTAAGTTCTGAGATGGTTTATATTAATAGGTTATGCCTACATTTATATTGTAGAATTGAATTTAAAACCTGTTCCAGAGAACTCACGGCAGCCTGGACAGATGTACCATTGTTAGCGGTGTTTGGGCAGCCATGTGGTCCAGATGTTCTGCACTTTTATATTTGCCACCGGAGTGGTAGAGTTTACTGGGAAAAATTCTGACAGGCGATGTTTGGGTTTGTTTCTTTCTCCTTTAGCTTTGAATAACGAGGATGATGTGCATTAGAAGAAAGGAGTGGTGTATGGAAAAGAAAATGCCGCAGATAATTGACTTGTCTTTCATGCCTTGGAGGGTTCCTTTATTTTTGCATAGACTTGGTAAAACTTTCCTGTAAACAAAAAGTACTGCAAATGCGTTTTTCAAAAGTGACCTTAGTATTATTTCACCGTTCGGAACAACCTAAAGCCGTGACTTTTGGATATCCATGTACACCAATACACATACCTTTTGCATTTTACAGACACTGGCATTGTTGTAGTTACTATGCACAGTCCAAAACAGCTCCAGAGTTTGGGTAAAGGGCCGATTACAGTTTGTGTGGGTAAAGGGGCAAGTTGTATACAGATAAACTACAACTGAAGAAGAGTCACCTTTGACTGAATTCAGACAACCAAACAGATCCATCTGCCAGTTTCTGTCTTTGCTTATGTTGAAGTTTTGTGTTCTGCTCTCATAAATACATCCCAAAAGCAGGCCAAGTGTATCACTTGGCCTGTTACCTTTGCTATCTTGACTTACACTATTGTATAACCAAGCATTGATTCCTACCAATAGATGCAAAACGATCACTAATAATTGATCTAAAGCTACAAATTCAACAGGGTACTTCTTCAATAGCACAAGATGTTTCCCTACTTTCTGCATTGTAGCACAACAATGTACCAAATTGGACTCCAGCAATAATTTTCTATTAGTCTTCGTCATACTGGCTGAACTTTTGATAGTATTAGATTGAGTTTGAAGTTCTTTGAACTAAGTCTTTAAATGATGCGAGTTTACATCATTCTATCAGGCATTTTTATTTATACTTGACTGAATTGATAATGTGTTCTGGGGTTATTTTGTAACTAATTTGATGTAATAGCCATATGGACAGTAACTCTATTAATCCTTGCTAGGTTTAGCCTTTCATTGTAGCGGTTAAGTGAAAGTCTTTGGTTCAGTGTCAGGAAGCATACAGCATACCACGCGAGTTGTAACAAAGGCTTAAAGGTCTGACAGAAGGCAGGTAGCTGGGGAAGTGTCACTGAAACAGCACCGTCGAGGATGCATGCGTTGGAAGAAGGGAACAACAACAAGAGAACAGCAGAATTTATGAGCCAATGAGTCAGTGAAAAGGCTTTTTACAAATTCAGGTGAATACATGACTGAGAGCCCCTCAAATGCCATCGCAGCCTATGGCAGTATTTTTAATGAGATTTTATTAAAGTTTTATAACTTATTTTAACAAGACAAGAAAAACTTCAGAGACTTAAAACTAATGGGTCACAGCTGGGTGGCTGTTGGAGTTTCGGACCACTTTATAATTAGCTGAAATCCAAATATGTTACAGTGCAGGCCGTTCACGTTGACAATGGTACTAACTTATTTCTCTAGAAACCTTTAGAGTAGATATATTTTTGTCAAAGCACCCCATCCTTCCTCGATTTAAATTTCAATATTGTTCCTGAAGATATTTCTGTATATTAATGGTACCTTTTTTAAAAGAAACAGAAAATTACTTTTTTCTATGTGAATTAATATCTTACTTGATCTGCTTTTCCTTGACTTTCCCTTAGAGAGGGGGTAGGGTTGGGTCAGTTTACTGGATATGACTGTTTTCAGATACTTATAAACCTTTTTGTAGATATGCTTAATTTTTAAGCGATTAGGCACTGAGAGTAGCAGAAATCCTGCAAAGCTTTATAGTTCACTAGGCATTTGCCTTTGTTGGTTCTCTGAGTGATGTCTTGATTTGAGTAGCTAGAATTTTCCCTGAATCTACTAGAAGGGGTATCAGTATTTTCAGGTAACAAAGTCTGTTAGCACAACAAAAATTTCAGACCAATATCTTACTGTATTGGGGTCGGGGGGGGGGGGGGGTGTCCTTGTTTTGTTTTGATTTTTATTAATTTCAGCTGCTTTCATTTTGGAAAATCTTATTGCTATTGTGTGTACTTCAGTATACCAGCAAACACTGTTACCCGTTAACACATTGTCCACAAATGCCTCTAGAGAAGAAATTGTTGCACCTTATGTATATCTCAAGCAAACCAAAATATGATGCTTTTCTGCTTTGTTTATTCTGAATATGTTGTATCATACTTTACTGAACCCATTTTAACTTAGCTAAAGCTATCAATATTTATGCATTTCACATTATTTTCTGGATCTGAACCTGTGTATAAATCTTTCTTTTAAAAAAAAAAAAAAAGAAAAAGAAAAGAAAAGCATTTACCGTAGTCGTCCTCTGTGACTTATCCATGGGAGGGGGGAATCTTGTCTCAAGTGTCAAATGCAGTACTGTCCCAGTTGTCCTTGGCTTTTATTTATTTAGTGATCTCTGGTATTTCGTATGTAGTTTTGAGGTCTACGTTGTCGTAGCTGAAGCTACAGATCTAAGCAGCTGGGAGAAAATTACTGTAATGTTGTCTTCATTGTTCTAGTACTGTATACAGAGATGGGAAAAATGTTCTGCAGAACATTTGAGATGCAGATTCTTATCCCCACAGTAGGTTATGTTCCAGATATTAGACCAAATCAATCAAAACTCAATGATCTTAAAGGTCTTTTCTGAACTAAATGATTCTGTGATTCTAAAAACACCTATGGAGATTACTTAATAATGCTCTGCTTATGGCAGGAACTACCCCTTGAATGTGCTGTGATTTCAGAAATAGAATATATTTATTTAAGATGACTGAATGCTCTTTTATACTAATACAGTATCCCAAAGTCATGAGCAAGAGACTTCCTGGTAGTTTGGGTTTCTGTTTTATAGCATTGGTGCATGGCTTTTGAAATTAAAATGGTAAGTGCTGTTGGAGAAGGGCACATGAACAAGGGACTGGTAGAAGCGTGTGAACTTGTGGTGTTTAAATTCCAGCTTTGGTATTTATTATCTGGGTGAAAGCTGCCTTTGTAGCGCAAGGATAAAGAGCACTTTGCAGTTTGTATCAAGTAGAAACCCAAGAGAGTTGTAACTGACATCAGAACGAGCGGGTGCCTTATTGTTTGGATGCTATTTTTTGGAACAGGATATTAAATTGAAGCAGTTTTAATTTCCACTGCCTGCTTAGCTACTATACAGATACAGAACAGACAGCAGCAGTTGTAGACGTGGGGCAGCTACGAGAGGATGAAAGGAGCGCTGGCCTTTGTTCTCAGTATGGCAAAGCAATGGCAACAAAGAGGACTTAGGGAAAAAAGATAGATGTATACATATATGTGTGTGTGCGTGCGTGTGTGTGCCTGGGTGTGTACATTCTGCAGAAAGCCCAAACTGTATGAAAAACATGATGGGTCTGCAAGAGACTGCAATGGATGTTGACCCTTCGAGTGCACTCCCTTTTTGTGAATGCTGAGTCTAATATGGCTACCTCTCCTAAAAGACTACTTTTGTTAACTTCCATTTGCTTTCAGACTTGATCGTGTAAACTTTTCAGCCCTTGATACCATTTGTATATCGCTGTGTGCTTTACTTTGCCAGAGCAACGTTTATATAGAGCAGACGACGCAAAGGCTGAATATACAGTGATAGCCAAACTATGTTGCTGGAGCGTTTTTTTGTCTAACCTCTGCCATGGTCACATGGATTGCAGGACATGGGCAGTGTAGGTAGCTGGTTCAGTGAGATCAGGTTTTGTAACAGCAGAAAATGCAGTGTTCGTTGGAGAGGTGGACTTCAGATATTGCCAGAGGTGACGCAGGAAGCCAAATGCTGCTCTTGAAACTTATCCTGGAGTTTACACTTGCAGTCCTGATTTCACAAGGAAACATAACTGGTGTGTTGTATACCATACGTTACCCATTAGATGCTGTTTGTTTGCCGTGCTTGTTTGGTAGACCGTAGAGCTCCTCGGTATCTTTGCCATGTTTGTAATACTTGTGGCATTCTCCTTACCTTGTACATATTGTGGAACTGTCACCTACAGCTGCCATGATGCTGAGGCACTTCAGGACCCTGGGTGCCATGAATGAGTGTGTTCGGGCTGTGAAAAAGTTACTTGCCTTTTCCCCTGAATTCCCCAATAAATAAATAAATAATAATTAAAAACACAGTGAGGTTATGCTCTCACCTAAGTACTATTTAGAGTCATTTATATACTCAGTATTTTCTACTGAATTGACAACTTTGAAGGAGCTTTTGAGATATGTGTATATTTTATGTTCCCCCACTAATTCTTCTAAGGCAGAAATCTATAAGACTTGACATGAGATCTCCACTCAACAACACACCTAAGATTACACTGAAAACCATCCTTACTTAAGGGGCAGAGTTGTTGTTTGCACTCTGACAGTGCAGGAGCCCCGATTATGGACCGCTGTGCTCTTGGAGTTAAACTTGGGCTTGTGAGATGTTTCCGGGAGAGGCACATCATTGTGACATAGGGACTTCATTGACGTGGAACTTCAGAAACAGCTGCAAATAGCTGAATATTTATTGAGCTCTTCCAAAGAATTACACTATAGTTTCTGGATCTTGACTGTTACCTTATACCAGCAGATCCCCCCTGTACTGGAAAACTCCACGCGCCTGCACAGGCTCGCTGACCAGGCTTCTGAACGCGGTGGTCTAGCCTGCTCTTTTCACCCCTGCAACTGAACCTTATTTCCCACACACACTGCTACACTTTAATGAGTGAACGGGGCTTCGAAGGCAACAAAAGCAAGAGAGGCATGTATGTGCATGTGCCTGCGTGTATGTATACACACGCGTGCACACGCATCAGAGTGCGGTGTCTTGCAACGTGTTCCCTGTACCCCAGTGTTCCCATGTTAGGTCATAAAACAACATGAGGCTTTTCAGATGATAGTTTTCCATCTTTCTGACTGGATTTCAGCTCTTCTCTTTGATGTTACACCATAAGGTGTGATTTTCAGGAATCATGCCTGAAAAAACCCCGCGACCACAGATCCTGCCGACCTGGATGCTACAATAGCCTTCTTTCTCGGCAGTGCTTGCTTTTAATAACCAGTATCTGTTGGCAGTTCTAACACAACTCATTTCCTATGATCTGTCTTTCTCAGAGCCCAATCCTTCCAACTTCTCACATATAACTCCTCTGGATTTTGACCCAGTATTTGGATTTTTTCTCTCCAAAGCTTGGTGTAAACATGCCTTACAATAGTTCATCTCCGTCAATGGTATAGCAGAGCTACTGCCTTCTTAGATGTGTGTAGTTAAAAGTCAGTAAGCACATTTATAGAGTGTTCAAAAACCTCTAATTTGATATTTTTAAGTGCACATGTAAGTCATGTGTATAAGATGCTAAACTACATTAAACTGTGATAATAAAACTGAATAAAATATTTAATAAAATATTTTAAATCTTTCAATAAGGACCTTCAAATAGATTTCTTTATGTTCATTCTATTTTGGTTTCCTATCTAGTGTGTGCCTGTAAACAGTTTCCCATTTAAAACTAATGATTACAAATAAATACTATTCAAATGGAGTTGCTTTGATACTTCACCTGCTTTACTATCAAATGATTGTTCACTTCAGCATATGGCTGAGGTAGCGGTATTTGCAGACTCTTTTTAGCTACAGTGTGAATTTGTTGGCTCTTTTATACTTAAAAAGAAAGAAGCTCATTTTCCACCTGCGAATGGAAGGTGCCAAAACCCAGAGATGGATCCTCAGAACTGTAAGCTGTATTTCCCAGTCAGATCATCCATTCAGCTCCTACACAGTGACTGTGAAGATGTCACGTATTTGCGCAGATCTTCTGTCCATTGCTCCCATGAGTGTGCGATGGGATCTTCCTTTTGATTTTACAAACTTCCGAGCCTGGTTCAGCACTTTTGACGCTGTTGGAAACATTCATGGGCCCATGCAATTGCCCCAGAATTCAGTGGATTTATACTGGTATAAAGAGGGAAACTGGGGGGCAGAGGGAGCCAGGACTCAGTGCAAGTTAGGCTGTGGGAGAAACGTTCTCCTTTTCTCCTGAACTTTCCAGGTATCCACTTTGCATTTCTGGATTTTGTTGTCTTTGCACAATTGGGAAGCTTACTTACAGTCCAAGTATGAGAGAAGTTACCTCACATGAAGAAGCCTTTGCTGTTGTTTTGGTCGTTGGACACTGAGAGCTTACCCAGAAATGGATTGTGTTAGAAATAAGTAGCAAGTGTCGTCAATGTTTAAACTTGGAAGTCCCCACTACTTCACAAACTTATTTAAACCAGAATAATAATGCCCGTGTATTTTTTACTCTCGAGTCTTGAAAATCAGGCGCTTGTGGAATGTCTTTTCCTGTCCTTGGATGCCTGAAGCCTTGATTGCACTGTTTTTCTGATCACAGAAGACCCAAATACAGACATCCTGAAGCCGGTAGACACCGGGTGCTCACATGGGAGCAGAACTCCTGACTCTGAGTCGAAAAATAGCAGAAGGGAAGCCTTTAGTTGTTTCTGGTTTTTTAACTATGTGCCATTTGCTCAGGAAAGAAGAAACGTATACAGTCTTGCACTGCCTTTGCTGGGTGTGCGTCAGTATGTCTGCAAAGACGCTAGGAATGGAAGAGCTTCAGCGTTAAAGGCCACATAAAGGTCATACTTGAAGGAGGTGGGGGGTAAAGCTCTGATTCAGTGAGCAAAACAAGCTGGAAGAAATCTTAAGAAATATATATTCTGCCAGTATAGTATGGACAGTCAGGGGCATTAAAGTCACTATTCTGGGGGGTGTTTATTACCAAATTACCTTAAAACGGTCATCTTCATTTGTCAAACTCCCATCTTCTCTACTCTCATTTTGTTCTTCCAGCAAAAGACCTGAATTCAGCTTACTCGGTGCATCTAGATCTGGTTTGTTACCTAGCTCTCACTGATGAAGCACTCACTGCTTCTTGCACCTGCATGGCATTACACTGACAATTGTCTGTCAGGTAAGATAAAGATCCACTAATGCTTTTGGAAAAACACATGGCAGAAAGGCAGTATCCTCCTCAAGAGCCGTGTTCGTGTGTGTGCTCCCTCACTTTCCCATCAGTACCATTTGTTGGGTCCTTTTCATTGTGCATCCGGAGTTCTTCCACATGCAGCTATCCCTGCTTTCAAAACTACCTTTATCCCACAGTGTGACATCAGTGACACACAAAGTATGTTTGAGCATACCTTACCCATGCTATACCAGCACTTGAAGCCGTCCATTCTTCAGCGAGACGCTAGCAGTTAATGACAATACACGAGTTGCATTCCTGGATCAGCTGCAAAGTTCTATTTTGTTTGCTTTCAGAAATAAAACCTGTCAGATACAACGCCTACCACCTGCTCAGCGTCAGCTGCTTTTTGTGGACTGTTCTTGGCACAGGAACAGTAAGAAGCTGAGCTCTAATATAGTTGTATTTAAAATATACTCATCAGCTAGGCTTTCTTGGTTACTTTCTGATAGGAGAAGATAACAGGTCTTCAGCAGAAATAACACAGCACAAGATGTAGCTGTCTCAGCCCCGCTTGAAGTGACACAAAAAGTTTGTCTGGAGCAGCATGTCAACCTATTCATCAGCCCATGAAACCAGGAACTAGTTGAAACAGACCCAAAAATCAATCCAGTTGAGTCAGAATGTCAAGCTCAGCACCAAAGTGTTACTTTCTGAATGCGAACACCTAATGCTTCAATCCACTCTGTAGCATTTTATGTATTACTTTTTTCGCTGTAGTGTTTGGAGATGGAAAACTAACGTGAAGAGCTTCAGGTCCGTTTATTACTGTTTGCACGCTAGAAGAAGGATGGTTTTTCCCTCAAACAACATCCAGTTTAAGAATAGTGAGAAAGAAAAAACTTGAGCTCTCAGAATATCCTTCCCATCCAAAAATGTATTTGGAGTAGGTCTTTAAAGTCAGATACATGTCCCACCAAAGGCATTCCAGTCATGGTAGACCGTCATGCTCCAGTCAAATCAATTTGAGCATCAGTTCCTTTCCAGGGTGTGGTGGATTCCCTTAACCCGCGATCAACACCTAAACTTATGATCTCATTTCAGGCTTTCCTACTATGGAAAGTCTTGGTTCTTACGTGTTCCAAGGTCTAGTATCTCACATACCAACCTCAGGATGTTTACCATAAAGGGATTCATGTTCTGATTGGGGCCCTCTAAATGCGGCTTGCTTTATCACTGTGGATTATTAAAACGTTTTACCGTATTTCAGCAGTAAAGGAGAATTTGGAAGTCAGATAATCCCAATCTATCAGTAGTTTAAAGTCCTTGGTTCTGGTGTCGGTGTCCACTAACACTGGCTTTTGTAAGGCCGCCGAATCTTTCTGCAGTGCTCGCCCTGACCTGTGCACATTGCAGTAAACCCGGGATCTTGAGTCAGTGAATCTTCAGTCTTGCAAAGTCAGTGACTTCGGTTCACATGGTTTGCAGCGCACCGTTGCCATTAGCATAGGTCGGGTCGATGTCATCTGAAGCAAATTCATCGCGTGTCTCTCTGGCACACAGACAGACTTCCTGTTACATTCTAAGATGTTACCTGTGGCTTGGTCCTCGCTGGCTCTGTCAAAGACCCGTTCTTGCCCGTGGCTGAACCTGTCCAGGTCTCACAGTTGTGGTGTTGGTGATGAAGCAGGGCTCTGGCACAAGCCTGCCAGCCTTTACCCTTCAGGGTAGCAGAGTGTTATCTGTGCCACAACAGCTCTGTCCCTGCAGCTGGGACTTCTTCTTGCTCTCATCTGCTCAGATGCAATTTGTAAACCAGGATGAAATGAACCCAGTTGGGAATGCAGCAGTAAAGCAGTTCAGGACCTTCCTGAACTTCCAGGAAGGCGGCAGTTACAGTGAGGAGTGTAATGTGTCTTCAGTCAGAGCAGCTATGAAAATGGTGCGCAGAGATTGACAAGTTACGGCAACAAAGCCGGGTTTCGTGTTGTTTGGAGGAGCAGTGTTTCCTAATGGGAGTAAGGTGGCAGGGTAATTACCGTCGCAGCAGATGGACTGTTGCGTTGTCTTCAAGAGGTTCCAATTTCATGAGCGAGGTTTGCCAACTGGTCTAAAAAAAAAAAGGAAGAGGAGGAATTGCAGTTCTGGTCTGTGGCTTAGGGTGGGTGCTGTGTTTTGCTTCAGTGACTGTAGCGGTGAGTTTTCAGTCAGAAGTAATATGTGAGCTGCTTGAGATGCAGTGCAGTTCTAAACCATCCCGTTCACCTCTCAATGACAGATGTATTTGGCGCGTGGCATAAGTGTTGCTAATGAGTGCTTCCCTGCGTGTGTGTCATAAATAATACCAAGTGTTCATCATCATTTTAACCAGTGCTTAAGAAAATTCTTCCTGTGATGTTTCAAGAAAATATATTGTGCTTGGCTGGCATAAGGCATAGTTTTATCCCAGAAAGTCGTGGAGGGAAGCATTCACCATGTGACTGTTTAATCTTGGTGCGCAGTCTTTTTCAGAGCATCTTTACTGGTATCTGTCTGCAGGGTACCATATTTGGGATATAGTTAATTCAGCTCTGGGATCTGTTAAAGTGAGGTTAAATAATTAATTCTCATGCAGAAATCCACAGCAGCAAGGAAACCTCTTGGAGATGAAGGGTTGCTAAAGGGTCTAGACCTCATAAGAAGTAGGGCGCACAAGGTGCATGATTGCAGACCTAGGAGCCAGGCTGATGGCAGGTATCAGCACAGGTTCACAGTGTAACTCGGATGATTTGCATGAGGGGAAAACAAAGGAGCCTATGGTTTGAATCTCAGGACAGCTGTATTTATAACCCATTCAATTCACTGAGCCTAATGTGTCATCACCATTTGCTCTCGCCAGGAGGGGTTTGAAGGTTGCTGTGGTGGGAAGCTCCGATGCTGTACTGCTTGTCCTTAGCATTTGCTGTTCACTGATTCCCTGCAACTCAGCGGTTTTAACTTATTCCTGGCTCTGGAGACGGTCACGGGTGCCTGGGTTGGTACTAAACTGGAGCATAGTGATCCATGGTGTGTTAGTGGTGTCCACTCTCAGGTGCAGCAGCCCTACTGCAGAGTTAAGGCAAAGCCTGAGCGAGTCACCTGAATGGATGCTGTTGCGCTCAGTGCTGCAGAGGGAAGAGGCTGTTTGTCCTTAGCTCACCGACACTCCTCTTGGAGCAGGAGCAGCAGAAGTACAGGGTGCTCATAAAAAGCCCTTATAAAAGTGGAGCAGAATTTTTCTCAATTCCCTACACGCAGCAACAGGATCCATTCACTCTTACAAGGCTTTTACATTAAAATAACCTGCAATACATGGTGTTTGCTGCCATGAGCTCCAGCAGCTGCGCTACTCGCAGCATGCACTGTGTGCTGGTTTGTTATGAATGAGTGAGCAGAAAGTATATATATGTTTTATGGATTTCTGTACCCGGTGGCAAAATGTACCTGACATACCTTGGTCATCAGGAGGTTATAACGGCAATCATCCTCAAGCTATCTCTAGAGCTGGGTCTTTACTTCAGTGTTTTCGAGCAGATAGCATGGATACAGATGCATTTTTGAAATAGCTCCTTTATGATAGTGGCAGTCATGTGTGAGAACCATGAAACCACCAGAATATGTAAGAGTCAATAGAAAAGCATTAGTTTTGTAGTCACAGAGTCTGGTGATCTGCACCTGGTTTAAAAGACTTAGACAGCAAAACAGACGGGTGCTGTTCCACCTTGGCAAAGTGATTCCAGAATTGACAGCCAACAGTTGCCAGCAGGGATTTAAAAGCATCTTTAATAGTGAGATAAAAATATACTATTAAAAACTCTGGGCTTTCAGACCCTTCTGAAAATACTTCAGGTGCTTTGCAAGATGAGTGGGGTTTTACTACTGTTGATTAATAAAAACACAAATAGCGTTGGTTTAAATGTCCTCGAGTAAGTAGAAAATGGCAGAGGTCATTTTCCAGATGTCACGCATTGCCTCAGACGTAGGTGGGAGCCCCTTGGCAGCCCTGGCCTGTCACACTTGGCACTGCTTGTGGGAGGATGTGGTGGCATGTCTGGAATGTGCAGCTGCCTTCGGCATCAAACCACTGTCCCCTAAACCTCAGCCGTTGGAAATCCGTTGCCATCGAGTTAGAAGGGACGTAAACAGCATAAAAGCTGTTTAAAAATAAGAATTGGTTGGGTTTCGTCAAATCTGCTGTGCAGTTGAAAATGCTTGATAGAAAATGCTTTGATAGAAACCTCTTCTCTGCATGGTTTTGTTTATGTTGCTGGAAGTTGGGAATGCCGAGCTTCACTTACGAGTTTCTCAGCTTCCTTTTCAGTCATCTTGCCTTTCCTTTCCTCTCCTGGGCAACTGAAAACTTGATGGACCTCAGTGACAAAACGCTGATGTTCAGTAGGGTCGGCAGTGTCCCCCCTTCCCAACCTGCTGCACAGCTCTGAAAAGCCCACGCAGAGTGGCTTTTCATTAGTGGTATTTAATAACGTTTCTCCTCAAGCGTGCATCAAACCCAGCTTCTGCAAATGATAGGCACAAGGAGGTGGGATCCTCCAGCAAAGCGGATAGAGCGGCGAAGCTGAGCTCCCCAGGCCCTTCTTCTGCCCAGCTTCCTCTAGGAAAGCCCAAGCAGCGCCAGTGCCAGGATATGTCAGATACGGTGAATTATTTGCTCCTTTGAACAGTGTATTGTTAAGAGCAGATTCACAGTGTATGAGGATTTGGTCTCTGGTTCATTTCTAGTGCGTGGCTTGTTATGGCAACTAATGTACCTCTAAGTCGCATGTTCTTATTTAAAACCAAACCAAAATCCCCTTAAGCACTGCTTATTAGACCTGAGACATTTGTGTTAACTCACATTAAGCCTTAACTTGCTGAATAGAACTCTTTTACCGCATTTCTAATCTTAGAGGGGGAAAAACGTCCCCAGACAATACAATTTTCTTTCTCCATAATTCCTGAAGAAACCATCAGGTCCAATAAGTGTAATACCGGCTTTTCCAGTTACCCTGCCCATAAAGCCTCACCTAAACCAGCAGGTAGGCATGGGGGGAGCCTGCAGGGTCAGGACAACGTTTATGTGAAGTGTCCTTTCTTTCCCTCCAGAGAAGGCACCCTGGCTATTGGGAAGCATGGCACAGCATCCCCAGTGCGCGGTGCGGATGCCAGCTCAAGGATGTGGACAGAGCCCCTCAGGAGCTGCACCTGCAGCATTCATGTATCAGAGTGAGGGCTGTTGCTATGCGTGTCTCGTCAGTCGGTAAAGTGTGGCTTTTGGTTGCTGTATCTTCCACCTCCGCCTGTTTGAGAGCTGTGCACTGTGTGTGGCAGAGCTGCTGTGGGGCGAGCACATCTCGGTGGGTTGGAGTTGTTGCGGTAGGTTTCATGCTGGATGTAACCACACGGGACACATGCTGTTGTAACCTCCGGCTGTCTCCTCGAAATACGGTGGTAGTGGTTGTCTCAAGGCCCTGTGCGCATGGCACTGTTGGTGATGCAGAGACATTCTTCTCTCATGATTGTTACTGGGCACTGATTTGATCAAGAAACATGGATTCAGGGAGGATGCCACAGACTGTCATAGTTCAGTGTGGCACGAGATTACCTTTTTTTCGCCCATGTGAAATTCATAAGGGGATGGGGATGAATAGTTCAAGGCATAGACAAGCCTATAGGAAAGGCCGGTACGTCCATAAATCACATTCAGCATTCACCGCTGTTTCTGCCTCGGTGAGGGCAGGTCAGGAAGCTGCTGAAGGAACTGTGTGCTGCGGGAATGGTGAACAGATGGATTCCCACAGCCATCTGTAGGTGAGCATGGCAGACCGGTGCTGCCGCCGCTGCTGGTATTCACTTCCTTTCGTTCCTTGTAGGCTGATTGCTGTTAATGTTGTTATGTTAATAGTGCGCTATAAGGCAGCTGAGGGGAGCTCAGTGTGTGAGGTCAGCTTTGAGCAACTCTATTATGTGAACCGCAGCATCACAAATCATTATTGCAGTAACGTTGGTATTTCCTAATGGCATTCCTAATGGCATTTCATCTTGACGCTTGTGGGTGCTGGCTTAAAATGTCCCAGGCTCTTTGCTTGACGTATTTTCTCTCTTTTTCCAAGGCAGGCTCATGTTTCATTTAACCAGGTAATTCTTTGGGCTCCTTGTAGAAGGTTTCTAAAACCAGCTGCTTTCTGAGTGTCCAAACCGCAGAAGCTGTTGGCAAGAACCAGCAGTGGGTATTTGAAAGACGCAGTGATTCTTGTCAGTGTGGGGTTTTCTTGCTCGTTATTGACTTGCCAACACTTTTTGGTCACTGCATTCCAAGATGACAAAAGGCTGAAGGAAGCTTCCCATGGCAGCTTCAAGATGTTAGTGTGAACATTTCCCTGTGTTCTTCTTGGGTTGCTGCTCCCCACTTGTTCTTTTCGAGGGGACTGTAAGAGAGACTTTTGATGGTTTGTGAGGAGGATGTAAGCTGACTCATAATAGGATGTCCGAAGAGCTTGTGCGTGTTCCTGGACAAACAGCAAGCCGAGGCAGAAAACTGAGCAGACGGTCAGGATATTGAACACATCCCGGGTCAGGGCAGGATGCGATCTTGGCAGTATTGACTTGGCAGAGAGTCACAGCACCAAAAAGGGACTTGGAGATGTCAGCTAGAATGTTTCTAAGGCAGGTTAAACTGTGCTTGTCATAATGCCCACAGTGGGTGGGCATTGAACTTCTCCTTAAAAGCCTTTAATAGCGGAGACTCGACCATTTCCCCATGCTGTTTTTCCAGTGTTTGACTATCTTTGCTTCTTGGGGGTGGTTTATTCCCCCCATGCCAAGGTACAACATTTTAGGCTATAGGAGAAAAAGACAGTGTCCTCCAAAGATGTTGGGCAGAGAAGCATTTGAGCTGGTTTTATAAATGCAACCTTAGAAACAAGGATCAGATGAAACCTGAACTGAGATTGTCAGGCAGTGCCAGCCCAACTTCATTGCTAGCCACAGGACTCCTCCATGCCTTTGAAAGTCTCTTCTTTCGAATGGTGTGTCGGGTTGGTGGTTAATAGCCATACCAGAGAGGTTCACAGAGATCCTCCTCCTCCTGCTGTGTTTTCTATCTAGCAGTTGCCTTTAGTTTCTGGTTTTTTTTACAGAGTTCTGACAGTAAAAACCAGAAAACCAAACCAACCCAACCAAAGAACCCAAAAGAACCCAACGGGACAGCTTTTCCCTCAGTACCCTCTTCAGACAGTACAAGTCCACCATTAAAGCCATATTGTAAGGAGGAACCCAAAAGAGAACAGCACTGATTTCATGAGGCAGTGTTTGTGCCAGCCACGTTGAGAGGCTGGTGAGCCAATGGTGCTGCAGCTTGCCCTCACTCTACAGCTGTCCTCTCAGCTGCCTCCAGGCTTGGAATGAGCATTTTCCTGGTGGAATGCTGCTGCATTGACAGCAAGGTCCCTGCCTACTGTCCCATCCAGCCTCTCCCCAGGAGATGTGGGAAAAGCTGCTTGCCATGGTGTCAGTAGCACAGGGACCAGGACATCCCTGGGTCTCTACTTTGGATGGGGACCCATGGCTGTAGCTGGGATACTGTCCGCCTCCAAAACTGGGACTAGTGGAATGATTGGGAACACTTAGGAGAATAATGGAGCAAGACCAACGTGCTAGCAGTAGCAGTGGGCCCCTTTCCTGACAGTGCAGTGATTTTCCTGGGGTGATGCCGTGTTTGTTGAGGAGTCTCACAGGGGTGGACCATGCTTTTCTCTGTGCAGAATACCCATTACTGGGAACAAGCACCCAACTGGGAAGCGAAGAGCACATCCCTCAAGCAAGGGGTGAAAATGCCTTCATTTTCTGCTCGTGCTGGACTATAGGAAGCTCCCTGCCTGCACGCCGGTTGCTGTGCCTGCTGTACAGACAACCGCCTGCAGTAGTTGGCAATCTCAGAGTGTTGAGAGAAAAAGCATTTAATGGCTAAAAAGGAAACAGGTGCAACAGAGCAGATCAGAAAACACAATTCCATCAACGGGCTTGCGACCGGAAAAAATAGCGCTGTAAAAGGGGAAATTAAGTGTGTGGAAGAGATGAACTGGTTTTCCCCAAGCCCAGCAATCACCTCGGCAAGGATGGCCCAGCACTAGGAGGTTTTGGCTGCTGGTTTCACACACAGACTATGAAATACAGTGGGTGCCTATCAAGCTGCACTTCAGTTGCAAATTAACCAATACCTTCAGCAGTCCCCAGCTTTCACGATCCATGTAATCCTCAGCGATGCCTGGAGAAGGGAAAGTATTTTCTTCCATGTTTCAGTTTCTTTCCTGCTCTGATAGGCTCTTAATCCCTCATTCTCCCCCTGATTCCTTTGCTCCTGCTCATCCCCAAAAACCCTACCTAGGATAAGGAAAAATAGGTTGTGGCGGAGTCAAAAGTGACTAAAAAGGCTGCCCATTGCTGCAGGTCAGCCTGAGCATGACTTCCAGATTAAACCCTTTTCCTCAGTAGTTGATTTTATATCTAATGTGTTTCTCTCTTAAAATTTGCCTTTTTATTCCCCCTTCCCAGCATAGCAGGGTGCTTCTTGTATTCTCCTTGCTCCTGTCAGCATGTCCTTTGAATCCCTTAGAGCTGAACAGGAATTACTGACAAGATTGGAAAATAGCACTGATCCTGTAGCCCTTGCAGGGAGAAAATTCTTATCAAAACACACACGAAAAGGGGCCATTTTCCCTTCTGTTGTGCTTGCTGTGTAACACCAAGGGTAAAGCAGGGTCCAGATACATGACTAAGATGAGCCAATACTCTGTGGCGATGCAGGGGCTGAAGTGTTGAGCAGCAGTTTTGCCAATAGAGGCAGGAGAATTTACATCACGCTCCATGCAGGTCAGCTTAGAACTTCTGCATGTGCCTCTCTTCTTGTGGTACTTACCTGCATGCTCCAGGTGGGTACCTGGATGGGATAGAGGAGGATAGCTGCTGCTCGGATGGCTAAGGTGCTTCTGAGGTCGCTGTGGGATATCATTCTGGGATGTTCTAGCCTTACTGTTTTATGAGCAAAGACGCAGAGGGCAATGCTGAATTCAGGAAGGATGTGTTTGCCTGGCCATGTGCCAGTGACAGGTATGCTCTTGAATACAGACCGTCCGTCGTTCCCTAATACTGCAAATACATCCTGTTCCATCAGGGACGTCCTTCTTTAAAATACCCATGTTCAAGCTCTCCTTCAAAACATCAGATTTATTATGGGAAGCAGTTTATTTAATTGCCACACTCTTCTTGGTAATGTTTTGTGCTAGACGCCAAAGACAGCTTCTGTTGAGGGTGTGCTATATGCTTTTGGTCAATGTCAGTGCTTGTTCTGGAGGTCGTTCCTGCCCAGTGGACTGTGCCAGGCTGTGTGTTCCAGGGGAGCAGAGCAGACCCTGGTGCTGGTGGGGCTGTGCTGAGTCCCACAGGATGGATCCTGGCTCAGCAAGTCACGAGGAAGCATTGCAGGCTCTGAAGGATACCTGGGTACATGTGAAAACAGAACCAAAGGTTGAAACGTCTCTCCTGCCCCCATAGCCACCTTGCGGGGGTTTTCTGTCCGAGTGGGACCCCCATGCTTATGCTGCTGCCTTTCAGGTCTTTAGGGGGTCTGAGCCACTTACTTCATGCAAACCCAGCTCCTCACTGCTGGGGTGGTACCCATGGTAGAATGACTGTGTATCAGGGTGTCATCACTGATTTGGGAAGAGGCTCCTAGAAACCCTTAGCACGGGGTGTGTTAAATGCTGTCTGCATCCTGAACAAAAGCAATGCTGCACCTCATGAGCATCGAAGCCTGGAGAGAGTTGGGCTAAGAGCACAATGACATCGCTTGTGAAAGGACCTTGTCCCTCTATCCCTGTTTTTAGTAGATCCTGCCCATCTGTATGTGTGTGCTCCCACTTTGCCTTTGTGAGCGGACCCCAAGATGCAAACTGGGAGCAGACAGGAAATGGGTGGCCCAGAAGGCGCCATTGATCTCAGTGGGTCCTAACAGTGTCTCCAGCAAACGTTTCTCCCTTCCCCATTACCTGCTTGGTGGCTTGGGCTCTTGGACAACAGCAGCAGGCAATGCTCTGCTGCCTGCCTGTGTGCTGTGGGGAACATGAGGCCAAAGTGGTCCAGCTCGAGATCTGGCCCAAAATGTGTTAAAAGCATGTCCCCAGTAGCCAGGTTTAATTTTAATGTCATATTTAATACCCCTCAGGACACTGGCTGTGGGTTGAGGGAAGGGTTATGCCCTAAAAATAAAATAGGATGGATGGGTGTAGGGATGGATGGATGGATGGATGGATGGATGGATGGATGGATGGATGGATGATGGATGGATGGATGGGTGGATGGATGGGTGGATGGATGGACGGATGGATGGATGATGGATGGATGGGTGGGTGGGTGGATGGATGGATGGATGGGTGGATGGATGGATGGATGGATGGATGCTGTCTGAAGGACTGCTGAGAGTTCAGTGTG
>JARCZZ010023324.1:0-21570 GCA_030323915.1 Brotogeris chrysoptera
TGCAGTGATAGGACAAGGGGTAATGGGTTCAAACTTAAACAGGGGAAGTTTAGGTTGGATATGAGGAAGAAGTTCTTTCCTGTAGGGGTGATGAGGCACTGGAATGGGTTGCCCAGGGAAGTTGTGAATGCTCCATCCATGGCGGTGTTCAAGGCCAGGTTGGACATAGCCTTGGGTGGCATGGTTTAGTGGGAGGTGTCCCTGGCCATGACATGGGGGTTGGAACTGTATGATCTTAAGGTCCTTTCCAACCCTAACTATTCTATGATTCTGTGATGGTAGATGCCTCATCCCTGGAGACATTCAAGGTCAGGTTGGATGGGGCTCTCAGCACCCTGAACTAGTTGAAGATGTCCCTGCTCATTGCAGGGGGATTTGGCTGCCTGACCTTCGAAGTTCCCTTCCAACCCAAACCATTCTGTGATTTCATATTCAGAAGGACACTATATTTCCAGTTAATTTATTTGTCATTTATGCTTCTAGTAATTTTAATTGCTGTGCAGTATTTTATATCAGCACAGAGCTTTTTTTCAACATTATATGCTCTTATTTATCCTGTTTTCTACATTCATTCTTCTAACTCACCACAAGTCAATTACTGTGATCTGTAATCTTCATTGCCTTGTAGAAAACTCCAGCAGCAGCAGTTTTTTATTTTTATTTTTTTTACTATTTGAGATCTAAGGGTTATGCATGTTAGCACACAGGGTAGAAAGCACTGCTAAAGCATCTTTCTGCAGGGATGTTCTGGTCTCCTTCCACAAACTACGGAAGAGCTGAACAAACAGTAAGCAGAAGTTTGACTTCTGTTTGTCTGTTTGGGTTGGAGGTTAAGCACAAATAAGAACGTTATTTATGAAGACACTTCGAAGATAGGAAAGCAGCATCATTCTCATGATGCATTACAGGTTTGGGTCAACACTCAGTTTATTAACCATGTCTGGTGAGCAGCATTGTCTTTCATGATGCTAATTGCCAATCTAAAAGTTGATGCAAGCCGCTGAGAATTATCATTAGCTTCAGGTCTTGCTCTGGCATAGAAATGTACTGTGAGTACTTCTTCAGCAAAGCTGCCTCCAAATGCTCTAAATTAACAAATTAATGTCAATTATGGCTTTTGTCATTCTGAGATAATGGCAATAATACTTAAAAAGAACAAACCTAAATAAAACAAAGTGCAAATTACTGCCCCATTCAAACTACCAGCTTAAGGTCCTTTCCAACCCTAACAGTTTAAGATTCTAAGATCTAACTACAGTGGTCTCAACACTTCTGACACCAGGAAGTCCTTCTTCTGCATGCTCCCACCACTCAGCAACTGCCAGAAATTATAATGCAACATTGTGCTGAAAGGCTCTGCTGTTGACCTCCATTATAGCAGAAATGTAAGGCCCCCCAAGAAGCTGTTGTGTATGTTTGTCCACCATTACTGCCAAAGCCTATTGATAAGTCCCCTTCAGCATAAGAAACAGATGATCCTGTCTCTGCTTGGATAGAAATATTACTACTGTTTGGAATTTAGATATAAGGAAGAAGTTCTTTACTGTGATGGTGGTTAGGCACTGGAACAGTTGGCCAAAGTAGTGGTAAATGCTCCATCCCTAACATTGCTCAAGGCCAGGTTGTACAGAGCCTTGGGCAACATGGTCTAGTGTGAGGTGTCCCTGTCCGTGGCAGCGGTTTGGAACTAGATGACCTTGGGTCCTTTCCAATCTTAACTATTTTATGATTCTATTAAATCCTCAGGAAGTCATTTATGAAAGCAAGCCAAAGTAGAAATTTAAGGATGCAATGAGATGTGGAACTAAATTACAGCTGGTAATTAGGCTAGCACAGCTATTACTGCACCTCATATCAGTTTACTGTGTACAAGCTCCACTTGTTGACATTATTCAAATTTCTGGTCACGTCAAAGAGTCCAGCAAGTAGAATGTCTGTCTTGGTAAAAGATGATCTGTTTTCTAATATCTTTTTAAAGGAGGCTAAAGCTGAAAGGAAAATAGAGCAAAGGTTGGAGTAATGTCTCAGTTGTTTGTATTTGACATTAAAAACCAAGACTGAATACAAGGGAAAGAGTTTAAAGGAATAAGGTTAGAAGCAGAAGAGGTCAACATTGGGTGGAAACAAATATTACGTAGAATTGGTGGTGGAAACAAATTGATTGGGTGGAAACAAATATTACGTAGGAAAGAGCTGAACTTGAAAAGAATTTAAATTTTTAACCAAGATTGGGATATGAGAATGAAATGTAGAGAAATGTTAGGGAGTTCATAGGAATACTATTTTTTTCACTTAGCAAATATCTGGGAAACGTGAGAAATGGTGCAACAAAGACTTGGAGGGTTGTGCATATTCTTCAGAACTATAATAGAAAAGCATTAGGCCTTTCATACACATGGTAATGGTTAAAATGTGATTTTCTCCTCCTCCTATAGCATTTTCTTAGACAATCGCAGTGGTTTAACTACTGCCCTAAAGCAATGGAAAATGCCACTGCATTTGGAATTAATCTTGCTGTAGAAGATTTTGGTAGGAAGTGTGGGCAAAACATTTCTCTCTTTGAAGTCAAATCAGATTTTTCTTTCACTAGCTATTTCAGTGGAAATATGATCAGGCACAATTATCAATATTTCCTAGTGTGGACTCTAAGCCAAACACGGGCAGCCCAATTTGGCTGCACAGCTTGAGTAGCCTTGGGCTTAATTTTCATAATCGAAGCATATTCACAGCATTCCTGAACAGAGCAAAGAAGGCCTCTCTCTAGCTGGGTGGTCATTTTCTTTAAAGCACTGAATTTCTAAGTTCTTCTGAACATATTTCTGGCTCGCTGAAACTTAGAAATAGCATCTATTCATAGCTTATAGCTAAAAGGAATTTACTATTAGCTTGCAAGGGAAAGCCCCATGTTCTTGGATTCTTAGGAACAGAGGTCTTGCCTTTCCATTTAGATATTCCCAAAGGAAAATAATGCATGTGCTCATTGTTTTGTCAGATTAAGATTTATAATGCCTTTAACTATTCATTTCCTTGCCATAAAGTGCATAGGTTTTGTAAATGACTTGCGAGTGACAACGCTGTAGTTTCCTTGGCAACCTTAACTGGTTTTCAAAACAATGCTTTTCATGTTTGGAGTAAGCATTGATTTGTACAATCTGGCAGGGGAAAAAAGAAAAATGAGAGGAAAAAGGAAAAGGAAAAAAAAAAAAGAAGGAAAAGAGAGAAAAAAAAGCCTCATGAGGGAAACAGTTGGCAGCTGAAAAGATTGCAAATCAACCTTCCGCCACTTAGTCATCTATGTGATATGAACTTTAAAGAACTCAAGCTTAAAGAAAAATACATCTGAAACTGTCAAGCTTTTCCTTTGCTTTGCTTGAAGTCCAGAAAAAAATAGCCTTTAAGCTTGGATTCAGTGTTGAATTAATGTGGCCTTTTCTTTTCTAAACTTGGTTGACTCTGGATTTTAGAATCCAGCTCATGTTTAGACACTAATGAGATGCAGATCTAGGCAACTTTTTACCAGGCTTTGATATTCTTTCATTTTTCACCTTGAAGTTTAAACACTCTTCAGGATCAGGCCCAAACCTAAATGTCTCCATTTCTAAAACATTTTCTGAGAACTGACTGCAAAGAGAGAGGTTTTGTTAGCGAATATGGATCTTGAGAATACGAAGTTGTAATGATTCTCTTGATGGAACATAGAATCATAGAATTTGGGGGCTGGAAAGAACCTTAGGATCATTTGATTCCAACCCTCCTGCCATGGGTTTGGGTTCCAACCCTCCTTCCACCTCATACTAGACCATGTCACCCAAGGCTCTGTCCACCCTGGCTTTCAAAACTGCCAGGGATGGAGCACTCACTACATCTTTGGGCAACCTGTTCCAGTGCCTAACCACCCTCACAGGGAAGAACTTCTTCCTTATATCTGACCTGAACTTCCCCTGTTTCAGTTTGATCTCATCACCCCCTGTCCTATCACTATAGTCCCTGATGAAGGTCCCTCTCCAGCATCCCTATAGGCCCCCTTCAGACACTGGAAGCTGCTCTGAGGTCTCCACACAGCCTTCTCTTCTCCAGGCTGAACAGCCCCAACTTTCTCAGCCTGTCTTCATACAGGAGGTGCTCCAGCCCCTGATCATCCTCATGGCCTCCTCTAGACTTGCTCCAACAGCTCCATCTCCTTCTTATGTTGAGGACACCAAGTTTTTGACACCCCCCAAACAAAATTTCAATAATTGCAATAATAATATATATTCTGTGGCATTTTCATTCAGGTCTATTGTGTTTTCTCCTTCATTATATTTTTATAGATTCCTCAGCATCCAATTATGTAATACTGAAAAAGAAAATCATGGAAATAATATTCCAGTGGCATGGAGAGGTCATACATGTTTAAGTCATTCTACTATATGACCTGGAGATATATGGGGTGACTGTTTTGTATAGGAGCTGTGAGGTTGAAATCCCTATATAAGCAATATTAAGGCATAGCAAAAAGAAATAAATAGGAAATTTATATACTTTGTCATATCCTATCATGTCCATATGATCTGGGTGTAAAAATGTTGCTGACAAAGACCATAGAACCATAGAATGGTTTGGGTTGGAGGAGACTGTAAAGCTCATCCAGTTCCAATCCCCTGCGACACCTTCCACTAGAGCAGGTTGCTCTAAGTCCCGTCCAGCCTGGACTTGAAGGCTTCCAGGGATGAAGCAAAGATGATCTCACTTCTTGCTGACATCAAAGGTGGAATTCTTCTGCCATATTAGACACCTCTGTGTCACATGTCTTGAAAGGAAAGGGACACAGAAGAGTTTGGATCTACGGCAGGACTCCTATAGCAGTGGTGATCTGCATTTTCTGGAGCCAGGACAATTTTACTGAAGTACATCCCTTTGAAGAGTCTCTTGCTCTTGGAGTCATAATGTGCATCACCTGCATAAGGAGAATGTAGTTTCATGTCCTTGTAAAGTTTTATTTTGGACCTCATTTATTTTTGCCATCTTAGGTTTCTGACAGTGCTTGATGCATAGCTTTGTGCATGCAGTTGCATTGCTAGTTTCTGAAAGAACCTTCCGTATTTGACTTGTGACACCAGGAATCAATCACTGCTATGAGCCAGAGGGGAAAAACCTATGGCCAAAGAACACAGAGACTGCATTTGGCATTTTGTACCTGAGCTAGAAATAAGAAATGGTATCAGAAAATCATGAATATGCATGAACACCCACAATAAGGAAAAAAAATGTTGAAAATTTGCCTCATGTAAGAGCAACATTGCTTATATTCCATATCAGAGGGGTTTTATGTGTCTGATAGTGCATCCTTCTACAAGTGAGCAAACACTTGTTCTATGACATTCACCCTCTCCTTACTTGTCTTTGTTTAACTGTCTAAATGATGTATCGCTATACAGATTCTGCTCCTACAGACTGCTCCTGTTGAGGGTGTCCTTCTGTCAAACATATGGGATACCCATATATCCCCACAGAATTCCACTGGAAATATTCCTATGCTGTCTTCACATTCACACACATAAATGTGCAGAAATCTCAGAGATTGACTAAATTACACTATTATGGACGTGTTAAGCAGGTCATAAAGACACCAGGTTTACATCTTTATCCACACTGTATATGCCACTATATATACCAAAGTGTATGTGCCTGGCTGTTATGTTAAAAGTCTTCGGAAGCTCTTGCAGCTCTATACCCTTATGGGGTTTTACACATCCTTCTAAGTTATCTAAAATGGTTTCTCAGAAACCCTGCAAACCTGTCTAACTCATTACATTCTCTTATGCATTCATTTCTCATTATGTTTGCTCTGAACAAAGTTAAATATAGGAATATAGGTGTGCTTCTGTACTCTTACTCTCACAAGTGTGATATTTTCCTGTTAGCTTTCTGCCAGAAAAGAAATGAAAGCTCACACATAAAGTAAACATTTCTTATTTCTGTAGGAGAATCATGCTCATTTGATGAACAAAAAAGAAGAAACAACAAAAAAAAGGGCTAAGAATTAAGAAAATTGTAGAAGTTACTGCCTGTGTGCTCAGAAGCATAGAAGTAATATATTTGTGCTTTTCAAGGCATTCCAGCAATTTCAAGTCAGTATTGCATTCTCTAATTACAAATAATAAACAGGTAGTGGAATAGCCCAGCATGGGGCTTGAAAGTCTGAGTCTTCGTACAGCACAGCAATGCTCATAAAAAGACTTTTTAGTAACAGAGGAGACAATTAAGAGTACCATCAGTGATGCTGCAGTTTTAGCATATGTTCAACACTGTTTGCTTAGAAGGATGGAGTTAAATCACTAAAGAGCTACAGTAGCTCTGATATGATTAAACACAAATTGTTCTGCTCTATTCTTCCATTTATCTTGCAGGTAAAAGGGAAAGATTGTATAAGCTTGTAACGCCTGAACCTGCAGCTCTTTCCATTGCAGCTACTGCTATGTAACATTACCCTGGTATGAATGGTGAGGTCTGATTTTATGGCTGTGTACAGCTGCTAAGCTCATGGCACAAATGGCTAATCAAGGTGCCAGGCAACGAGTCAGACAACATATTTGACAGTTCAATTAAAGAATCTAGTCTAACACTAGGGAGATTTCTCTGTTATACTGGTGGTTTCTGTGAACTGTTTAACTAATATCAGTGGCATCGCTTCATAATGTCCATGAGGAAATGATTAATGCTGACCTGCTGTCCCTCAGTGTCTCTCTCCATTTTGTAGTACATGGTGCTACAAAACCATTAGGGGCTGAGTTGTAAAGGCATGTTTTATGGAGCTAACACAACACCTAGGGAATGACTCTCAGCTGTGCTCCTGCTGTTTGACAGCAGTATTGCTAAGTAATGCAGTAGGGAATCAGGGTCTCGAAATATATAAAACTCGGTATGCAATTGTAAAAGGCCTAGTTTTGCACTAAATTACACTTTGCTCAGATTTCTGGGGATTTATGGAGCTTAGAGTGGGTTTGATTCTCTCTTGCTTACGTGAAATTAGATATTTTACTTGGGTCTAATGGGTAAAGGTAAGAGGTAACTAGGGCTGGTTTTGTTTATTGCAAGCTTGGAAGAAAAACCCTAGTGTAGCAGACAAGAGGAGTGTAGTTACAAGATAGTTTTCTATGACTCTCCAAGGCGTACTGGTTGTGTTTCCCCAGTTACAATAGCCTCCAGATACCCACAAATTACACTTGATTGCAGTGGCTGCAACATGTGACTGAAGCATACTGCTTACTATAGTCACATTGCACTTCCTTTGCTCCTCCAGGGTGCACAACAGTGGGGTTGGAACTAGATGATGAAGTCTTTTCCAGCCCAAACTATCCTATGATTCTATACTGATTGCTTTGAAGCAAAAAAAGATGCAGAACAAATGAGCCTATGAACCTCCAAAAGTCTTCTGCATTTTGGGAATCTTTGGGCCAGAGAATGAAAATGAGTTAGTGAACACTTAAGATACTAATCTCAAAGGAGGGCCCACAGTCTTTGTTCTCTCTCTCTTATTTATTTCTTTCTTTGGGGTCCTACTGCAGGTGTGCTTAGCAATTTCCAAGTGCCTGACTATGTTCACCATGGTGTACCAACCATGGGAGCACAGATTTTTAGATGCAATTCTCGAAATATCCATTCCTTGTCCCTGCATCTTATTTCCATATATTATGAGACTGTTGGTAGGATGAGGAACTTACAACCTTCCAGTGTACCTGTGCAGATTATATTAATGTTCCATAGAACTATTTATATTTGGGTTTAAGTTTTTAAGCCTTTCATTTATTTAATAACAAAGCAGTAACAATGGAAAGGGAAAAACCAAAGCAAAACTTGGAAAGCTTCTGAAGGATGTTTGAAACCCAGTATTCAGATAATAAATATGAATTCAGGCAAGGTTAGGAGCTAAGATCTTATTTCTGGGACAGAACTTGAATTTCTGTGAGAGAAGGAGTACTATGAAGAAGACTCAATCATTTTATACACAGAGGGCAGTTGATGACCAACAGGTGTGCTACATATTTTACTCTTCTTAAGTCAAAAAAGTAAGTTAACTTATAATTCCTATTTCTCCCCAAGGTACAGCTTGCTAAGAAAAGATTAGTTTCAAAGGAAGTAATTGCATTTGTGAATGTGATCAAGTACCATCTTCAAATGAGATGCTTAAACAACACTCTGTTTTGTGTTTGCAATCTCTCTTATTATACATTCTAGGTCTCTTCTGTTTTTGTTTGTCTTCTAAGTTCAGGGATAGGATCATAATTATACTTTGCAAAACAAGTAATTTTCATTATGGTAATTCTAAAGCTTACATTGTGTCTGTTTTGGTTAGGGTTTTAAGGACACCTGAAAAATAATTGTGTTCAAACACCACTTTTCACCATTTCTCTTCCTTGTCTCTGTATGACTCGGAACAATGATATAAAAACTGATTTTACATTTCTTATCAATCCATCTGTTCATTTTTTATGTTAATAAGTTTCCCATTTATATTTATTATTTTTGAAATGGTTTTGTAATAAATGCCATTTTTCCTATCTCACTCCTCCATGCTTTTCTGAACCTGAAAGTGGTCCACTGAAGTCAGTGGTAGGACTAGCACTGATGTCAATAGGACAGAATTTTGTTGCGCATTGGGAATAAAAACTGATTGAGAACAAAAAGCATAAAACAAACCAACCAAACTCCCCCAAACTATGTGATGTGGTACCTATGATAATGGCAGAAAGACTGGATTTGGTGGCTCAGGAACAACTTTTCTGTCCAGTCTTGCTAGACCTTATCTATGTAAAGCAATGTAGTGATGCACTTCTGGGTAACAGAGTAAATATCCTAACTCTTAGATTTACTATGTCCTGTTTTACCATGTTGATGTGGCCAGACACAATTCTTCCCACTGCTTAATACAGAATATACTGAGTTTGTAGCAACAAGTTACTGATACTAGGGTTGGATGAACACTTGCAGAAAAACCTATAGTAGGACTTGGCTTAATTACATATCAAACCTTTAGGTTTATCTATTAGAACTGAAGTGTTCAGTAGCTTAATTATATTTTGTTACTATATATAGAACCACAGTACATAAAGTAAATCAGTGTCTGCTTTGAGAAACCTGTGTTAAAAAGGTACAAGCAGTTCATATATGTATGTATATGAACATGATTATTGGGGATGGGTAGGGTGTAAACCTGACTATCTCAGGGATGACTGGGGTTGTTTATAGTTTGTAATTTTGGGTATTTATGAACACTTCCTGCAAACCATGATTTCTTCCAGATTGATCATGACAGAGAAGGGTTGTGCTGCGTTAACCCTGGCTGGCAGCCAAGCAAACTGCTGTCTTACTGCCCTTCCTCAGCAGAACACAGGGAGAAAATAACATGAAAATGCTTGCGGGGCAAGATAACCTTGACATTGATCACCGATTGCCAAGACAGACAAAACAAACGTGACTTCTCTCAGAGGTCACCCCTTCAGCCCCCCTCATTAATAAACTCTTGCTTCTTAAACCCAGTACAGCAATATGCAGTGTAAGGCATCCTGGCCCATGACAGGGGGGTTAGAACTCAATGATCTTAAGGCCCTTTCCAACCCAAACTGTTCTATGATTCTGTGATTTGTAAGCTGCTCTTCCAGATTGAGAAATACAGATAAAAAGGCTCTTCTCTTTTAATATGTTTAGTATGTGCTTACTACAAAGTTTCTGTTAGGATGGACCTGGAGATGGTCTCTGGCTCCAAAGCTACAGTGGTATCTGTCATGGTATGATATGAGATAGACTTAGACAAGATAAGACTTCTTCTAAGATGTAGAAGAAGTGTTGAAAGCTCTTCTCTTTTATATACGAGAAAAGAAACCCATATTTTTCTGCACCTTCAAAAGAAGTTTCCTCAGCTAGAAGTAGTTGACCTGATGAAACTTGATTTCTCCAGGACATTGTATCAAATACTGTGATCTCTGATTGAAGCTTTTCTCAAAGGTCATTCAGGAAAGTATTCTACAAAGGAGATTTTCTGGTATCTAATAAGAAATGGATGTATAAACCAGTTTTTCTCTTAATGATGGCCTAGCTTCTATGCAAATTTCCATTTCTTAAAACTTAGGTAACTTAGTAACAATTAAAACTTTATATAGATGTTAAATATATTTCAGAATGGCCTATGGGTTGAAAATATTTTTATTTAGCAATACCTGAAGCATATTCCCTCTACAAGCACACAATCACAGAGTGATTACAGATGCTTTTTCCCATAGAAATCCAGGCTAAAAACATAATAAGAGGAAAAGTGAAAGTAGCAATTATATGTAATGAATAGAAAAGCAAAGAACTTGATAGCAATAAGTACAAATCAACTGTTAGGAAATGCACGTAATTGAAATTGCAATCAGAGTCAAGAATTCCATCAGAATTTGAATTAAAACTTGAATTGTGGATTCATATTCTAAGACAAATTAAATGGACTTGATGTTATGAAATACCATGCCCACCCCTAGTACACCTTATGCAGACTATAAGAGTTAGAATTGTAATGATACTACCGTGAATTTGTACTATTTTGTCCTCCCATTATTATCTTCATCATGAGAACAAATTTGTATTGTTCATTTCCTCTTTGTATGGCAATCTTCATCAGAATTAGGTGCCACAGTTTAAATCTCTTGTATATTTTGCAGGAGGTAATAGGCAATTTTAAAAGCTGACCTTTTCCAGGGCTCTCTGTTGGTTTGGGCACCCTCCCTAGTTCTCCATCGTCTCTGACTTGAAAGAGCGGGGATGTAAATGAAGAAGAAGAAGAGATTGGCACACAGAGTAACACAAAGGTTAAACCATTGCAGCATGGAGTTGTGCCTGTGCTAGGCATCTGAATGCCAAATTTGGTTTGTAAATAGAGATTGTCATGCCATTTCCTGATCCCATTACAAAATTTCATACTTTGACAGGAGAGAATGCTTTGGACTGGATATGTCCTGAGGTTTAATGCAAAATACAAAGCCTTGCAGCTTATTTTTGTGGTTCAAATCCCACTGAGGATTGAGAAGCTTGGTTAAAATCCAGTGATTCTTCTGAGGTGAAATGAGTTTGGCGTATGCAAAGCAGGTTTTAGAGGATGAGTATTCAAACTGTAAGACATTTACATAATTTTCACTGATGCACACCTTTAGTTGTAGGTTTAACAAAACGGGCTTCATTTTCAACACACATTCTGATCTAGTGGAAATGGGAATGAGTTTTGGACCAAGGTAAAAAGCAAGATACGGTTCATAAGTATTCTGTGGAGTAAACATCTCTGATGTTACTGAAATAACTTGAGTATAAAAAATTGGCTGATATGCTCATGAAAGCTGGCTGAATCTCAAGGTGATTTGGATCTTCCGTACCTGCCCTTTCTCAATTTGCCTGGAATGGAAAATGAAAAGTTGTGCAAACTTTCCTTCTGATGGTTTCTGATGTGTAAATTGGCAGCTTGTCTCACGTGGTCTACCTGCATAGTCATTTAGAATTTAATCTCACTCTTCTTCTGAGGCCGAGCCTGATTGCACATCCACATTTATACATTTGAAGTAAGACCCTTATATTATCACCCATCAAATGAGTGCTATTCCCTCCTATATGCAAACATATCAGTGCTGTACTGGGTGAGACTGAGCTATTGGACTTGATTGGACTCATATTAAGCAAGAGAAAAATGTTATGTGGTCAAATCTTATGGTTCTTATCCTGACTTTTTTGATATTTCACTCTTACATTTGTTAGAACCACAAGTGTTAGACTCTTGATCAGCTCAAGACTGATCTTCAGAATGCATCTTTAGGCCTTACCATTGAAGAAAAACTAAGGAAAGGGGAGACAACTAAATCCTGAATGTATAAAAAATTCCCCAAACTTTGTTATTGGGACATAACAACATTGGTTGTAATTTTACCTGCTTAGAAACTATCAAAACTGTCAAAAAGACATGAATATACCATTTACTGATAAAGCTGGTGTAATGACCATGATGGACCAGAATTATGCTCAATACTACAGATCAGGGTCAGGGTGCCATGAAGGACAGTGGTTTCCTGGGGGCTGCAAAAGGTGACAGAGTAGGGTCTCATAGCCAGGACCTGTCCCACCACACTCCTATCAGGAGAGCATCCAGGAGGCAAGCTCTGCCCCATAGTGGTGGGCATCTGAAGGCACATCCATGGTGATGAGCATGGGTCCATGAAGACAAGGACACGGCAGGACACCAACCTGCAGGTAGCTTATCTTCTGTCTTCAATTAGTGTCTTCCCTGTTGATATTGAAGTTCATGACTTTTCTACCTGCATTCTTAAATGTTGTTCCCCATTTAGACTTTTCAACAGGCTTCACCAATTTGCTTTAAGTGATGATTTAGTTCTCCTTAATATTGGCAACACCTTCTGATTTTACCAGCCAGAAGTTTTGATGAACACCTGCTTACTTCCTTTTTCTAGGTCATTGGTAAATTAAGTGGAACCGATCTCATACTGATGACTAAATACAAGTAGCAGTGCTTCGCCTGTCCAATTTGCCCCATTTAATACAAGCTATTACAGTCTCTTTAGCCAACTCTTCATTAGCTTACTATTCTTCTATTAAAGTTCATCATCTTCTCCTTGAGTAGTAATTTCCTGTGGGAAACCATAGGTAATATTTGGGGTTTTTTTTGGTTTTCTTTTTTTTTTTTTTTAATAAATGTATATATACTAAATCCCCTGCAGTGCTTAAAAAAATACAGGTGTTAGGTTCAGCTGACACCTTTGATAAAACCATGTGGGTAATTTACTCGCTTTCCTTTGTCTCTGTGTCCTTAATTATTCTTTCTTTCAAGAACTGTTGTAATACTTCACAAAGCACTTACGTCAAATTTAGAGTCCTGTAATTGCAGGGATCACCTTTATTTTGCCTTTTTGTGTAGCCTATTATGTTTGCCATTCTTTAGGCAGAGTACTTACTCCTTGAATTTACAGGTTCATTAAAAATCCCTCCCACTGAATTTACATTAGTTATGCATAACTATTACGACCACGTCCTCAAGTGCCTCAGGTGAGTTCATGCTTTAGCATCATTCAGGGTTTATATTTTAGAGAATATTCTTTGGATTGTATGTCCAGCATCACAGCTAGAGCAGAGGAAGGCTAATGAGAAATCTGCCTTACTAAGCAGGGCAACATCATGTTTGCTAGCAGTCCTGCCATGCTGGTGAGGATGGGTTAAATTAGGAACAATAAGGGAGGGAGATGACGCTCAAGTGAAGAAGTGATGGATTGGGTTGGAAAGTAAATGGTGATGTGGGTGAGGGAGATGTTGTAATCAGCAAAATGAGGCTGAAGGGGTTCAATTTCACAGAATCATAGAATGGTTTGGATTGGAAACGACCTTAAGATCATCCAGTTGCAACCCCCTGCCACAGGCATGGATGCCTCACACTGGACTATGGCACCCAAGGCTCTGTCCAACCCAGCCTTGAACACTTCTAGGGATGGAGCATTTACCACTTTGGACAACCTGTGCCAGTGCCTCACTACCCTCATAGTAAAGAACTTCTGCTTTATGTGTAACCTGAATCTCTCTTGTTTAATTTTAAACCCAAACACGTTCACATTAAAAAGTGCATAGAGGGTGCATGATGGAGAAGTTTCAAGCATCTGTGAAATCAGCATGACTAGACGCCTCTCCAAAGCATCTGCATTTGTGTAGAAGAGGCACTAGGAGTCCAGACGGACCGAGCGTTGTCCATGTCCCACTCATGGTAAAGAAAGTCCTTCTGGGCTGCATTAGGCAGAGTATTGCCTAATGATCATGATCCTTCGCCCATGATCAGCCCTGGTAAGACACATCTGGAATGAGGCCAGCCAAGAACATAAAGAATATTAAGGGCCTGGAGCATCTGACATGCAAGGAGAGGTTGAGAAAGATGGGAACGTTCAGCCAGGAGGAAAGAAAACTTAGGGGTGTCTTATCAATGTGTATAAACGTCTAATGGAGGGGAGTAACAGATAGACTCTTCTCAGTGGTGTCCAGTGACAGTAAAAGATTCAATGGGTGCAAACTGAAACATGGGAAACTTCTGTTTAACATAAGGAAAAGACGTTTTTACTGTGAGGGTGGTAAAACAGTGGAATAAGTTTCCCAGTGAAATTACAGACGTTACAGTCCTGAAGATTTTCAAAACCCAACTGCTCACAGCCCTGAAAAACCAGCTCTAGCTGACCCTTCTTTGTGCACTGGGTTGGACTGTGATTTTCAGAAGTCTCTTCAACCTCAACTATTGTAAACCAAAATTCTGTGATCTTCTATTAAGGTGACTGGTATGCTTGGGAAAAATCTGACAAGCTTTCAGGCGCAGAAACCCTCTTGTACAATCAAGGCTATGGTAAGATGTCACATAAACCACAGTGCTATTTTATGAGTAAGTCACCACACAAATAGCCTTAAATTTGCAAATGTCAACGGCAATTGTCAATTTGCAAAGCAAGTGCAATTAAAACAGAATTTAAATTCACACAGAAAGCACCGTAAATAGCTGATGATATTATAAACGGTATTTGAAAAGCCTTCAACAATTGCAAACAAAAGAGAAATATTAAAATCTAAACCAGCTGGTGTTTTTCTTCTAGCTTTTACCTCTTTTTGGTTTTGGTTTTGGCTTTTATTTTTTTTGGTTTCTATTCATGTTGATACAGAAGGCTCCAGTGGGAAAGTGACATTTCTATAATTTGAGACACATCGAAACATGGTTGCTTCGGATAGTTTCCAGACTGAATCTAGGCTCGTGTGACATTAGGGACTGCAGCGTTAGGACGAGGGGTGATGGGTTCAAACTAAACATGGGAAGTTCAGGTTAGATATATGGAAGAGGTTCTTTACTGTGAGGGTGGTGAGGTACTGGAATGGGTTGCCCAAAGAAGTGGTAAATGCTCCATCTGTGGCAGTGTTCAAGGCCAGGCTGGACAGTGTCTTGGGTGATGTGGTCTAGTGTATGGTGTCTCTGCCCATAGCAAGGGGTTAGAATTAGATGATCTTAATGTTCTTTCCAACCCAAACCATTCTGTTACACAGCTGTTATGTGTAGTGCGTGTTGCAAGGGTGGTGCAAAGCCGTAAGAAGAATCTCCGTCCTGCTTCAAATGTTTCAGACTCCTTTCAGCAACAGTCAGGTCTCTGGCTGTTTGAATTAACTTTGAATTAACAGCTGATTGCTCTACAGTTGCTGAAGCAGAAATCTTCAGGCTGTAGTAAAGGCAATGCAGGTATTTGTACTGGCTTTAAAAATATCCACTTTCGGAACCTCTGTAAGGCCATATCAAGCACTGTTTTTTTCCCTGTAATATTAGTATTTATTTGTATTCACCTCCACAACCTCTGTCTCCAGTCTCTCTTCAAGGTGAAAATTCACCTTTGAGCAGTTGTGTCTGTATCTACAAAAAAAAGACTTTTGTGAGAGGGTGTTGCCTAACTTACATTTTAGTAAAGTCCAAAACATCCTAACCATGACACTGGAGTTGCCCTTAAACCCAGAGTCCTGTAAAGCTCACAGACACTTCTTTCTGTCTCCTGTATTCTTCTTCCTGCTGCCAAGTATCTTTTGCCTAAGAAGACATCTCATGCCTAAGTAAGTCAAAAAGAACATGTGCTTCAGCTGGTGTGTTCTGAGCATGTAGCAGACTATTGCAAGAAGAACTTGGCCTTTGCATAATGACCCTGTCTTGTGGCTACTTCTGCTCATGTGCAGGCATACGGATTTTAGGCTCTACTGAACTTGTTGCCAGTCGAAGTCCTGTCTTGCAACAAATCGCCCTGCTCATTGAGCGATATACAATTCCAAGGGAAACCCTTAATCTTTCCTCCCCAAACTGTTCAATTTGGATAAATGAAAGGATCACTGATGATATAGAGAATGTGAACAGGCGTGATTTTGTTTCTTCTTGCCCTTGGAAGGGAAGCCTTGTACATGATATTTTAAAATACTCAGCTTTTTCCAAGCCAGCAATTAACTTTAAAATTAGAAGAAAAGAGGCAATAATTATAAACCTGTTGGAATTATTTTACATATGCTTCCTATGAACTGAAGACTTCGTAAGAAATGGTAAAGCTATGAGCTCTGATATCCTTGTGGATTCCTACTAGGAGTAGTTAAATATTGCCTGTTCTTCCTACCTGGTCTATCAATAATGGCTGTTGAATAAATGACATGGGGATTGTGCAAAACTTGAGGGATTATTTGCAGGTAAAATCTGTTTATATAAGATTATATTAATCTTACAAGCTTGTCTTCTGCTCCTTGATATGTGTGTGTAATTTCTATTAGTGAAGGGAATAATGTACTTATATTTAGGAGTGAAAAGATCCTTGTTACATTCATCATTACATAAATAACTTGACATGTTCAGCTCTCTTTCTGGAGACATCTCTGTCTTGTAGCACTTTCAGTAGATAAAAACATAGAGTCATATCAAAAGAATTCAGTGGAAGTGCATCTTATCGCTCTGGAACACAAATAACACAGGTACAGTTGAATAAAAAATGAATTCCTACAAGTACCTTATTAATGCCACTTTCTGAAAATCCTTATTCTTAAAAGAATCTTCTCCATGGTTTTACAGCACTACAGATTTAAAAGAGCCAGGGTTAGCACCAAGAAGAAAAGTGCATAGCCTTTAGGTGTTGTAAAGGTGAAAGTGAATTCATTAAAATAAAAGGAACCTAAAGTGCTTTCTAGATAAGTGCTTAAAGCTTTTGAAAGAAACATCTTTGTAATAAGGGAGACAATTCTCCCAATGGGAAAACAACACAAAGTTTTTAAAATAACCTCTTCAGGATCATGTAGTTCTTGACTCCCAGTCTTCTGCTAATTCACACTGACTGTGTGACAATCCCATCCAGGCATCTGCAGCTTGCTTGAAGAGCCATAACAACGCAACTCCAGCATCTGTGTCCCTGTATTAAAAGCTTTTGGACTTCAAAGAAGTTTAAATTTCTTTAGGCATGTAAGTGAAGTGAAAGATCCTGGTGATTCTGCAATTGCTGTCAGCAATGGGAAAGCTGATTAAAATAGTTTAACTGCAGGTTGTAACTCTACCTATGGACTTTAATGCAACAATATGCACGTACATTCAGTATATGTCTGGCTGTAAAATCTGTAAGAGTGATGCTGTGTGTTGTTTTTATCTTTTGTGGTGGCTGTGGGAAGTTTCTTAAACTCTTCCTCAGAAGCAGTCTTACTCATGTACATCGCTGAACAAATACAATTTTAGGACAATCTGGGAATAAAGGATTACTGGAATAGAGTTTTACACTCACTGGATTGGCAGAAAGGAGAATGAGTTTTGTTCCTTGATATATGACATGCCTGCAACAGTAAGGTTTCTGGATTCCATCTTCTGCTCCCCTATATAGCAAGATCTTATTTTGACAAGCTACAGTAGCCTCAGCAATGGTGGTTAGGATGCTCTCCTTGAAGGTGGAAATGTCTGTTCCAATTTTCTCCTCTCCCACAGCAGCAGCACAAACACTTGCTGCACCCCAACACTGTTAGAAGAATCTCAGAAGGGTTGTGTAGTGGAGGTTTCTGGGCTGAGACAGATTGTTGGGATGTCCCCAGTGTTATCCAGTGCCATAGGCCCAGAGGCTACGTTCTCCTCTAAATTTGCTCACAAGGCAGAACTACCATTCTGATTGTCCAAAAAGAGCCACCTCTTTTCACTAGGAGTCTCTTTCCAAGTGTTGGAGGAGGTTATACCATTCCCACCAGTGTTTCGTGTTTGATTTCTAATCACTGAAGCTCTAATAGACCAGCAAGCATGCAAGAGTCTCTAAGTGACAACCTTTTATCCCACCAGGATTGACAGCAGCTTTGTGTTTCCCACAGATGACATAAGGAAAATGGTATTCTGGGGTAACTCCAAAATATATACACTTTGAGGAGAGCACGAGCCAGTTGAAATCTCTGTTAAGTATTTTGATATCTTGTTCTAAATCCTTTAACTTAAATCTTGTTTAACTAGCAGCATCTGCCACTGACATTTCCACAAGGGTGGTACAGATGGAACAATGACTCAGATAACTGGCTCTACAGAGTTAGGTATAGCTTAAACTGTTGCTGATAAGATATAGAGCTGTAGGATATGTCCATGTGTGTGACTGAGGCCTGTAATATGTGGAATTTAGACCTTCCACTTACATTGTTTTCAAAAGCATAAATTGTATATACCTGCCTGTATGTACAACTCAAAACATGAGCAAATTCTTAGTCTTCGGATGCTTCTGTTATTGCAAACTTCTGTGCTCTGTACATGCTAATGATTAGTAAATTCTGACAGTAAAAATTACCTGAAACATAAAATTACTTTGTTTAATGTCAACATTTTAATCCAGGTCACAAATTATTTCATTTCCCAGTGTTTATTTTTTTTCTTACAGCCCAAAAATGAGTGGGGTGGGGGAAAGCAAAACAAGGTAAATCTGTTAACTGCACTTCCTTGTCATTCGCATCCTGTCATTTTATTGTCCTTCATTTCCCCTGGGAAAACACAGAGTAAACAAGAAGATGGTTGCACTGAGCTATTGTGATAAGGGTTTTAATTGGGAAATACAATCTGTTTTGTGATTCCTTGGTCAAAAGACTGCTTTTTTGTTTGTTCATGTATAATAAGAGGTGTGTATTTTTTACTGTTTCCTATAACATTTTATGTGCATGGATTTCTTAGAAAAAGTATTAAGTTAGTAGATTTAATCAATTACAGTTTCAGCTCATTATGAGGACTAATACCAGACCCAATTCTTTATAGACCTAGATACAGTGGAAAATAAGGTTACTTCCAAGTGGAATCTGATGGTTATTAAATGTTAGAATCATAGGTTTGGGTTGGAAAGGACCTTATGATCATCTATTTCCAACACCCCCTGCTGCGGGCAGAAACCCTTTCCACTAGACCAAGTCACTCAAGGCCCTGTCCAACCTGCCATTGAATACTTGTAACATGTAAATGTTATTTACATGTTCAGCAGTAATGCTTTACACTGTTCATACACCATGCAATAACCATCTCACAGACTTCAGTCAGAAAATGCTCCTTTCTCCACGTAGCTTACACTCATATTCTATAGAATATATCAGCTCAGCAAAAAAGTGTGTTCAGTCATGGTTCAAATTCACACCAGCCTTTCAGTTTTGACAGTGCTGATGAAAGAGCAATGAATTATTAATTATGCTGGATTTTGTTTCTGAACAAGAGAGAGAAATGTCATTTTTAGTTTTGCACAGGATATATAACATTAAGTAGCAACTGTTGGAGCAAGCTGAAATTACTTACCAAGGGTTAAATGCTTCTGTAATTACGGCAGAAGTTACTGAATGGGGCACATATTTCACATTTAGGAGGAAAGGGGGTTTGTTTTGCTCAGGCGATGGCTCCCAGCTATGGGATTTCATGGACATCACCCTTTACTTATTCTTCTACACATGGAATTAGATTTTAGGATGAAGTAGCTTCCTAGGAAACAATGGTGGGAATGCGCTGAAAATTTACAAGCACTCTATGACTGGGTTTGTTCCAGCTCCTCTGGCAACATATAATTTAAACTGCCCGTAGCATATTCTCAGGCATCATTTTGCTGCTTCTCCAATGAGAAGAAACCATCAGTCCCAGAATCCAAAGTTCAATTTAATTATGAGAAAGAAAAAAAAAAACAAAACAACAAAAAACAACCCAAGAAATAGAGAATACCACATGTAATCTGTGATGAAGATTTGGGTTTCAGCCCTTGGAAAAACATGCAAGTATTCCAGAAAGGTTGCTCTACAAACATGATATTGTAAATACCGTTAAGTGTACCAGTGGCAGGAAAATGGTGCGCTGGGTCTGTTGATCAGAACTGTTGCAGTTCATCTCGCCTTGATCACAAGCATTTGTAATTTGATTATATGGAAAATGAGAAACATAACCACCAGTCTCAGAGTTTTGCTCAAAAAAAAGTATGCGTTTGTCTTGACAAATGACTTTTAAAGGAACTCAATGCTAACTTCAGAAAGAGTAGGTGCCGGAATGCATCTGATCAACATAATTTTCATTGTGGACATGTAAAATAACCTGGAAACTGGTTATTTTCATAATCCCAGGGAAAACAAATTGTCAGCCATCTTTATTCAGTTTCTTCTTGTTCATTTTTTGCCACCAGGTGTCAGTACAAGTGCACGGACACCCCTGAGATCTGTGAGAGGTCTCTTGAGGAGCTGTATGAGCAATAATGACAGTGTTTCATGGCAGTTCTCAGGATGCTGAGAATGTTTTATTGCTTTACCTTCCACTATGGGGAAAATATATGTATATATACACATATATTGCTTACCCATTTTAACAACTCTTCGAGCTGGGTAGTCCACACCAGTTTGGTGTACTACAGGTATTCTAAAACCAGCAGTTCTAAGTGTCCTAGTAACTCCACCTATCCTCTTCTCTGCCCTACAGATGTTCACAGGGCTGAAATGTCTCACTTCAACCTCTAACTTGAAGATGTAAAGACTACGAGGAGCGAGGCAGGAAGGAGGGATAGCTGTTAAATTCAAATATGGAAAATACAGCTCAAAGACTTAGATCACTGATGACTATTCTGCTTTTTAAGTCACAATCCATATCCCCTTTCTAACTGTTGATTACACCTAGAGATTGCCTTCCCGGATTTCCTTTATGAGAAGTGGGTTTGGGGTCCTTGGTGCAAGCAGCACCCTCAGCATTGTCCTGCTAATGGCAGTATCGTGAGTTGGACTTTGGTTGGCCTTTGCTAATATATGAACAGAATTTCTTATTATTTCCCTTCAAATATTAGGGATGAAGACATTTTTGATCAGGCCTCTGAAGATTATTGCATGTTTTCCTATTCCAGTCTTTGTGCAGCGGTCACTGCAGCCTTCCTTCATTCTGATGGAGACGTAATAGCTTGCTGCCTTATCCACTTCACAAAATAACATAAACATAACATAGAAGATACCATCTTATTTTTGATTGTTGTGTTTACTGAAACGATGGTAGAGTTTCTTAGAGATCCTAGCCTCAATAGTAAAGCTGGAAAGTCAAACGTGCTTTCTTGATGGACTGAGCAGCACCATTTTGATACAGTAAGGTCAGGATTGGTTTGGTTGAGTTTTCTTCTCACAATCAAAGCTGTTAAATTTTCCTTCAGAGGCACTCCATCTCTTTACAGATAAATCCTTCACTAAGGAAAGCTTAATGTAATTTAGACGCTGTACGCACCCAAAGAATCAGGCTCTGTAGAGGAACTCCAGGGAAGTCCTACCTTCATTCAAGACAGTGACAGACAATCGCAAAACAGTCATGGCAGGCTTGATGACTGTATCTAGATGAAGGAATATCTAAGAAAATGAGAAGGTAAGGTCTCCATGACCAGTGTAACTGTCATGGGTTCAGCAGCAGCAGTCGTTTTTCTCCCTCTTGGTAGCTGGTGCAGCACTGTGTTTTTTATTTTGGGCCTTGGAACAGCGCTGATAACAGCAGTGTTTTCAGTTACTGCTTGGTAGTGTTTTGTCTGGCCAAGGACT
>JARCZZ010023325.1:8211-18407 GCA_030323915.1 Brotogeris chrysoptera
TAAAAGAAATCTGTTTTTTGGGTTTGGATATATCATTAGTTTGCAAGCTTCCCCTGTGGAAGAAAGCAAGCTTTGTACTCTGGTCCTCCGTATTCATACAGATAAACCAGTCCTTGTGGAACTAAGGTGTACTCTGGTCCTCCGTATTCATACAGATAAACCAGTCCTTGTGGAACTAAGGTGTGACACTTGTGTACAAGAGCTGTAAAATCTATTTGTGTAACCCCTCCAAGTCCATCATAATTATGTAACCTATTTTTGAAGTAACAGTTTAAAACGGTAAGGATATTTCCAGTGGATGCGTGAAGTGTGCTGGTATGAATTATGTGTTTTGAAGTGCCTGGGAATGTTTTATTTCAAAGGTGATATGTAATATACATAAGCCTAACTTCAAAATATTTTTATATTGTTTTTAAGGGTATCATCTAAAATTACTGTTTAATATTAGTTTAGAATAAAGCATTTGCTCAACCCTTTCAGCTTGTTGCTTCCAGGTATAATTGTTTTCTCTAAAGATTCAAGTTGTTCGTACGTTTTAGGCTGCGCAACAAGGGGAATTAAAAAAATTCATGTTCCAGAAAGCTTAGTTTGGTCTGGCAGTTACCAAAATAAATCTGTAAATGTTACCTTTTAATCTTTGCCATTCTCAGAATGGTTTTTGTGTTCCCACCCCCTTTTGGTTTTGTTTTTTAGAATTCCTTTATGTTGAATTGAAGGTTGGCTAAGAAAGTCAGGGTTGATGTTCTGCAGAATGATTCTGCTTAATATTGTTTGGCTAGAAAAGATGGCACTTTATTGAGCATTTAATGCAGACCTTCCTATCATATCTTGGTAAGAAGACCTGGAATAGATACGTACATCTAAAGTTGAATGAGCTTATCTATATGGCACTTCTGACTTAGAGAAATTGTATTGCTCTGGTGGTGAATTGGGGGCAATTCATTAAGAAGTGGGTATCAATTAGTGAAATGATACTCTTTAGCTAATATAGTAAATGAAATTTATGGTTCCTAAAAGTATCTTTTGAAATTTTGTTTTAGTCACCATGACAAGGGAATTCCATAAAAATTTGTATAAGAACTGCTCTTACATCAGGCAGTTCCCTCAGATCTACTTGTTAACTTCATAGCAGTTTGGTTCACTGATTTGGGGATCTGATATTTAATGATTACTTGTGTTTATCCTTAGATTCTGGGTCACCTGAAGTGTATTTTGAGAGCATTTGTTTGAAATGCTAAGGCTGGAAATGTGGGAATTATGTTTGTGACCTTACTTGCATCTTGTGTCAGCTACTGGGCAAAACCAATAAAGTTTTTCTTGGTAGAAATGCTTTAATGCATTAACTGGCTGGTGACACTTTGCACAAACAGCTTTTCACATACGGAATAATTTTGCTTGAAATATTTTGCTTGTCATATAGTAAATAGTCTCTATTTAATTAGAGTGTTTTTGCACACAAGTTCTAGTGAAGTAACTAATTTAGATTAATGCTATATAGTTGTTGACTGTCTTCGATCCCTGTCAGATGGTCTGTGTGCAGCTTCTGAGTTTCTTGTTGGTTTGTATGGTCTCTGGCTGGATCACCGGTGATGTGTTTGCACATTACTTATTATCTAGTTTTGTCCTCAGGACTTCTAGCAAAAAATAAGGGATTTAAAAGACTAGAGAAAAATTAATTTGTCATTTTTGCAACTGCAGCAAACTGAAGGGTTTTATTTTTGGAACATGGGAGCAAAGTTAACATCCATGCTATGGCTTCTTTCATCAAGAGTCAGAATATCTTATTTTAGGTTTTTATTGGCTCTCAACAGCTGCTGTATTACGACCTTTGCTTCATTATACAAAAGTCATATTTCAATAGTGTAAGCGCATTCCAGTCACTTAGTTTTGCAAGTAACTTAGTTTTGCAAGTAAATTAGTACAAAGGCAGGTACATGTATGTTAATAAAATCAGCTTTTAAAAACCCCTAGCATATTTAGTAGGGATTTTAGACTGTTACATGGTATTTAGATTGGTTTGGAACAGGCGGAACAGAAGGACTGAGTAGCATGGAAATCAGAATGATTCCCAGTTTACAGGAAAAAATAGTAAATATTTATTTTTAATATAATTTTATATTTGGATAGAGTTAGCCATAGTTCTGTTTTGCTGAGGGTGATCCATGCCTTAAGAAAAAATACATATCTAGGATGTCTTTTGCAGGTTTCACTTATTCCACTTGTTTTGAAAATGTTGATGCTGAAAAAGTTGGAGGTGGCTTTTATTTTCTAGTCGTGTGATGTTTTTCATAAATGACCAGAACGTACAAAGATCTCAGTTGCTGCAGCTGGAAAGGAGAGAATTTAAAACTTTTCTTTTTTTTTTCTCCACTCTAGATTTTCAACTGAATTCTCACCTATCAACACTGGCAAATATTCACAAGATTTACCACACCCTCAATAGGCTGGTAATGACTTGCCATTTTCTCTTAGCAGAATAGCTGAGGCTTTAGTCCAGAATGTTTTATGATTGAAATCATTAAGTGATTACACTTTCAAAAATTACGGCTGTATTTTTGCATGAGAGGCTGTAGGTTTTGAATCTGTAAAGAAATAAGTAGTACTAGGAAAATGTGGAAGATTATACGCTGGGGGTCAGAGTGGAGTTTGAGCACTGTTAACTGCAGCATTGAATTTAAATGATATCTCCACAGAAGAAGTTTTCCTAGATATGTCAAATAATGGTAATCATCATGATTATCCAGCTTTTTACAGTTCTTTTGGAAACCCTACTGAATGGACTAACTGTCCTCTTACAGCCGTGCAGAGAGTGAAACAGGATTTTTTTTAAGACTGTCCCTGCTTGACTGCCGTGCATTTACATTTGTTTTATGGCAGCCATAGCTGGAAATGCTGGTATGGCTTTTGTGTGCACACTGCAAACTTAATGGAAAAGTTTTCAGTTGGGTGAATCAGTTTTCTTTAGAACAAGTGTATGTGTTTATCCTTAAAGCCTGTTGTAGACTCAGTCTTTCTAATACTGCATTTATTGGTGGAATTGTTCAATACAACAGTGCAAAATTCCCCATCCTGTGGATAGTTATTTCCGCTTTTGAAACACAGTTTGGTATGTTTTTGATTAAATAATTTGAAAAATATTTTTTATTTTTTTATTTTTTTTTTAATTATTTAAGATTATACTTGAACTTTTTAGAAAAATGTGCAAGGGTAACTTCTTGGATTAATATGAACTGGAAACACAGGCTCTGCAGTTTTAGCTAGAGGATCCATAAGTAATTAAGATTAATTATATCAAATAAAGATTAAAAACATGGCTGAACAATGAAGATCACCATCTTGTTTAACTGTGTCATTCCCACTCTTTTGCAGAATCTGACAGAGGACGTTGGTCAAGACGATCATCAGACAGGTATTCAATAGGGATATAGTAGAAGTAGATTGAAACAATTTAAGCACACTTCATCAAAGAAGTCTCTTACATTATTGAACATTATATTTTTATAAAGCTAAAGGAGTTTTAGAACAGAAGTGCCGCCAAGTTTTTTTAATATCTTCAAAATAGATGTTTGTGCTTTTAATTTATCCAGTTTTGAAAGACTCACACAGGCTTCAGCAGTATCTGTCATTTTACTATTTCTTAGTGTAAGTAGTTTAGAAGATGGAAGAAATTCTCACTCCTTGGACTCAACCCATTAGACTAGCAGAATATCCATATTCTCACAGTGCTTTGACTCTTGAAAGAGCATCGTTGAGAACAGAGCAGAAGCAAGACTTCTTGTGGCTATTGTGATGCCTGTGACTGAGTTTAAATGCTGTGCTCCAAACAATCCAGCTTTTTTCTTAAGTGGTTTTGATACAGGTTGTTCCTGTTTCTTGTGCAGATTTTGAGTTGCTGTCTAAGGACTATTTATTAGGCCAGATCTGTTTTCTGTTCCATAAAATGTCATTGTTTTTGAAGGCCTTCATCTCTGGTGCTTCATAAAAGCTTGCTGCTATTCTTGATGCATCAGCATTTGTACTTCGTGACTTGGTATCTTGCAACTTTTGTTACCTCCTTTGCACTTGTAATTTGTGAGCTGGCGTCTTCCTTGATTTCTTTTTCTTCCTTTCTTTCTGTATTTCAGGCATGATATCTAAGGAGGAAGGAAAATAACTTACTAGCTTCAAGCCCTGATCACTCAGCAAAATTGCTCTTTAAAACTGACCGTATCTGTCCTACCATCTGTCTCAAAGTTTTTCTATATCCTGAGGTGCTGGCTATGTTTGCTGATGTTACGTTGAGCTCTTCAGAAAGTGGAGAGAGCTGTCAGCTTCTCCTCAAGATTTCTGGGACGCAGTTATAAATCTAGCGCACTCTTAGCCTGGAGCAATGAGAATTGATGCATAGGACTGCATTGTTTGGGGTCGGACAGAGCTCACTTGGGGCTTATGTACCCTCTTCCATACTGTGACAGGTGACTTTGTTTCATAGTTGAACTGTCTTACCCTAGCCAGAAAAGGCTTCTATCAAATATTTCTTCAGTTTGGTTAGTGATTTGATACTTGAAATTAGCTGTTCAGGTAAATGAAAAGCCTTTGCAGAAAAAGTTGAGGCAGGTAGATCAAAGAGATTCTATTGTTCGCATGTTAGAGCAAATGTCCTCTCCCATCTCCCGATGTAGACTTGGAATTTTCCACTTTGTGATCCAGTTGCTCAAACTAAATGCAGATACATACTGATTCCATGTTTGAAAATACATTCTTTGCTTACTTTTGATGAGAAAAAGCTGTTGTGAAGCATTGACGTAGTCCCCTTCTGTCACCAATCAATAAGTGTGCTTAAGATAATTAGAATTTATTTTATTTCTTGCCTAGCACTTCATTCATAAAGGTCAGTGTAAGAAACTAACCTCAGAGCCCTAATTACCTCTGTTGGAGAGTTTTGAACATGTTACTGCTCTTGATGAACTGCTTTATACTGACACATGTTGCTTTGATTGCTTTGATTCTGTTCCTTGGATTAAGCTGTTTCAAAAGCCTTAAATATGCCCATTGAATGAGTGGGCACAAAATCATAGTAAATTTTTACAGTAGTCATGAAAGAACCTTTCAAACCAGGAACAAGTATGAAATGAGAACCCAAAGCAGAGGTTGTTACTGGCTGATTGCCAGTATCAGATCTCTTTGCAATATTTCTTATGCTTCTATCCTACTGTATGTCTCCTGGTAGAAGAAGATGAAGCCTCAGTGTTTGCATAACTCCCAGGTGAATTTGGTCAAAATCTGTGCTTGGTTTTCCTCACCTGAGGACAAATACGCAGGCAAGGAGCTATTTTAGCTATTGCGAATATAGTACAGTGAAGTCTCCTGTGCCTGTTTCTTATGGGACTTGACACTTCTGAAACATCTTACTGGACAGCCTTATGTAAATTGTTTGATTGTGATGTGCCTAAATTTTTGGAGCATCTGTTTTCCGGTATTAGTGACTGCATAGTAAGAAGTGTCCTATTAATAGTGACCTATTAATTTTGTTACACAGTTTATAGAACTGCATAGATGCTGTGAATTTTGAGCTTCTCTGTCCAGCACTCATTTGAAAGTCATGTTAATAACTGTAGCAAAAGATTCTTTGCATGTTGCCAAACTCATCTCAAAATGTTTGTTTTGGCTTTTTTAGTTTTGAAAATTCTTCTTACCCTCTGAATCATCTGGAGCAAGCCTTATCCATCCAGTAACTGTTTGTTTTCTGACATAATTATCCTGGCTAATGTTATTGCATTGTGGGCACCGCTTTTGGGATGACTTAATAAATGCATGTCTAAATTTAGTTGAGATTTCTAAACACTATTTAAAACAATATTTTAAAAAAAAGTATTTCAATTTCATGTTAATATTTTTAATGAACTTTTAATGCATATTGCATTTATTTCAAAGCACTTGTTTCTGAGCTAAGTGTATATACTGGACATCTAAATGACTTTAAGCAAATTATATGTTTTATAAGTATTTGACAGATTTCTTTTCTGGAACCAGATCTTAACAAAGAGCTGGAGGGTGGCAGTTGTAAAATTCCTTCAGTGATTTGGGAGCAAAGATGGATCTTGCTTCGAAATTCCAGTCACCTGTAATGATTGCAGTCTCAGAAAATGTGGGGTTTTTACCTTTTATTCGGTGTATTCAGTGCCCCTATATATGTTTGAAAAATAAGGTAGGCTGGAATGTCATTGGTCTTACCATGGTGCATTCGGTGCATTCAGTGCCCTTATATATGTCTGAAAAATAAGGTAGGCTGGAATGTCATGGGCATTGCCCTTTTCAGCTGTTTTTAAGGGTAAGAAAAGCAGGCATTTGGATTCTGTAAACAGTTCCTTTTTCCTAGTGTGTATATGCATTAACTTGGAAAACTCTTAGAGAGTTGAAATAAGTTGGTTTTATGTCGTAACTACAAATCTAGTAACTTATAGTAGCTTAAATTGTGACTGACCTGTCCAGACTAAAATGTCTTTAAAAGTGAAAGTACAATTCCTGTTGTCACCTGGCTTATTTAAAGAAGAGGTAATGTCTTCATTGCTGTTCTTGAAACTTGTAGGGGAAAAAAAATTACCTTTGCCTTTACTATTTTTTCTGTTCCTTTAGAGAAAAAACTCCTCTCCAGTCCAAAGCAATTCTATAGTGTAGAATTCAAGATAAAATGATTTTTCCTTTTACAACGAGATTGCGAGATTGATGTTTTGATGAGTATCCTAGTTTTTTCATCTTGTATCTGAAAAATACCGATTGTTAACTTGTGCTTGTTGTAATCTTGTTGCATCATTAAATGGGCAGCTGTACTCTTCCAATTGCTTCAGCATTCGCAGTTTCTAATTATTTTTTGTTTGGAACATCCCTCTACTTAAGCATCAGAAGAGCAGGATTATTCACAGGCATTATCTAGGGAGAAGGTGGAAATTATATGTCTGTAAATCACTTCTGCAGGGACCTCCTTGTAGAATTCTTATTATTGACCTCTGTTTTTTCTTTTTCATTTGTTCTGGTTTTGTTGCTGTTCTAGGAGTGTCCTTCTCTTGTGGTGATTATCTTGCATATTGTTTTAGATCTCTTAGAGTGAATTTTAGCTCTTAAGTTGATCTCTCCGTGTGTAGCTTTGTCTTCTGCAAATTCGGAAGTTCTGAGTAGAATGTTTGGCAAACAACATTTACACTTGACAGGCTTTTGGCTGATGTTGGCCTATTTGGCAGCCATTTGGAGGCTCTATCTTGCAAATGCTCGCTTCAAGTGTCAAAAACCCAGTGAGAACTGGAAGGGTTCTGCCAATCTTGAGTTGAGACCCAGGAGTAAGAACCTTTGAAGACAATCACATCAGAGAAGCGGCCCTCGGTGAGTAAAGTTCCTGTCAAACTTTGCATGAAGTCAGAGGCAGCTGCATGGTGGTTTGCAGATGATCAGACCTTTGAGAAGTGGAATTAATAGTGAAAGGCTAGATTTAGAAGTTACATGTAGAATTAGAACGCTCTGTGTAGGAAAGATTAATGTTGATGGTACTTAGTGACCTATACTGTAAAATAAGAAATTGAAAGAATTTAAACAAAAAGACCCAAACTCTCTGATAGTTTTTAGCTTTAGGTGGAAATGAAAGATTAGAAAGAAAACCAAACCAACAATATTTTCAGAGTTTGTGGCAGGGAAATTGTAACTGCCCTTCAAATTCGGGGTACTGATTCTGGTAACAAAAGGAAATACTTTTGAAGTAACAAGTCTTGTGCTGGTTTTTTTATTACTTTAGAGATCATTCAGCAGTTAAAACATAGTGGACTTGGTCCAAGCCTCAGTTATTAAGATATTAAATCTCTAAATGCATGTACAGTATGTTTGTCCACCTGGTGTGTGTGTCTGTCTTGTGTGTGAGGGGATGTCCATGTGCATTTAATAGCCACTTACCAATTTCTGAGCTATCTCTTTTCTTCCTTTTTCTCTCAGTTTGAGAGCTGCAACTAGATACATTCAAACCAAGAAAGGGTACAGGTTTTTCATATGAGTCACTGAAGAAGTTGGGTTACGGTGAATTCTGTTATCAGCATAAGCCTTTAAAACCACTTAAGCCATCTTCCTAAAAATGTCCTGTCTTTTAATGAGGAAAAGACTTCAAGCAGGAATCTTTGGGTTAAATTCTTTGGTTTGTATGGGGTTGCAGATCTGCCAAAATAATTTTCATGTTCTATAACAGTTTTATTTTTACTTCTATTTGTTTTTATTAATTTCATTTTCATCTTTCGCTGTGCTTGTCTTTTCACAGAGGCCTTGCATATTTCTTTTCACAACCAAGTAACTAGTAAACTGGACAAATCTGGGATGGGTTGGTGGTTTTTCTTGCGTTTTACCAGCATCCAATGCCTGTGATTCCCTTTTTAAAGAAAGGCATTTAAAACCATTCAGGTTGCTCTCAAAGGAAGGAGATAGCTACAGGTTGTACTCAAGTACATACGTATTTTCCAAAACAAGGTGTTCATTAGCACACATTTTCATTTATTTAGTGTGTGTCTAAGTCTGGCTGTCCTTGAGCCATCTGTTCTGCTGTCATATTAAGTGTTTTGAGTTTGTGTAGGTTTTCAAAAAATACTGGCAGAGTCTTTGAAAATTGATCTAAAAAGCCATAGAGCATTGCACTTTCAATAACTTCTGGGAATACCATTTTGCAGTATTGTTAATTTGCAGGCATAATCAGGTGGAACAAATGACATTCAGCAGGTCAGGTTCCTTAGTTTGTTTAATCTGGGTAGTAAAATGCATCTGGCATATTGTGAGTACTTGATGGTTTCTGGCTTACATGTTTCAAATGTATCAAATATTGGTGAGGAGAAGATAAATATTATAGCTAATTTCCTTTTGTAATGTGTTCCAGAAGTATATTCTCGTGACATGGCCATTATGATTTTTTCATGTGATAGTAGTTTAAATAATACTAGTAGTTAGTAGTAGTAGTTAAATAATAATTTGATTTTACAATACTCTTAAAACTTTTTTCCTAGAAGTCAGTGTATTTTTCCTAGAAGTCAGTCAAAGTATTGCCATACTTTCCTGGAGGATGCTGGGGTAGAGGAGCTTCAGCGTAAAAAGAAAAAGGAATACATAGGAAGAATTAATTGGAAAGAGGATTTCTTGAACTAGAGAGATTAATTTTATTCTTAATAGAAATTAATATAAAGGTAAGACCAAAGAAGGCATACTAAGTGCAAAAGCTTTATTAGTTGAAACCAAATTAATTCATCTTGATGCAAAAACTTGTTTGAACGTCTTGCCTAATGCTAGAAAAATCTGTAGTTTCATATGTGTAATAGTTTCAGTGCATGTTTAAAGTAAAATACATGTAGCAAAGCCTGTGAGGCTGTAAGGTTCCTTACATGTGTTTCTCCTATAACAGGAGAGAGGCTTTCAAAGATACGAAGAATAGGTAAGCAAAAGATTGCCATTAGTGTTTGTTGGGAATTGGGCCTCTAATTTCAGTCTGCTCACGTGGTGTCAAAAAGTAGTCAAGGTTTTATTGCTTGCTTTTGTGCTGTGACTTAAAGATTTTGTGGGCATCTTAATAAAACATAGCTAAACTTGGATGCTGTTGAAGCTAAGAGAAGGCAGCTTAGGCATGCTGAAGTTCTTCATATTTTCTTGCAAGTTTTCTTTGGCATTGCTTTATGTCTGGATTTTTATACTTCACCTCTTTCTTCCTTTCCTTTTAAAATTCTCTGTGTAACATTTAGAGCTATGATAGCTCTGTGAGCTGCTCTTTCACATACCTTTCTCAGGTGTCCATGTGGTCTTCAGTATATGAAAGGAGGACAAAATTTTGCCTGGAGTGTTAGCTTAGTGTTTTCATGAGACAGCAAAAGCAATTTAACAACTTGCTGTGGTCAAAAGGGCTGTTCTTCTGCTCTTTCTTGTGCTAATGTACAGAAGGTTGTTATTCTTTTTTGCTTGGGTTAATTATCTACAGGTTTGGTGAGCTCAATTGGCACACTGAAGAGTCACATAGGAGTATGTAGCTGAGAGAAGGGGAGGGAAGGACTGCTGCTTGATTGGCATCAGTATCTTGAATTGGCTGTTTCCTGCATGGAGACCTTCACTGTTTTGAAAACTCTCCAGACCAAAAGATACAGACAGCCACTTATTTTTTCCCATTGTGGTTGCTGAATGTCTCTTCCGTTGTCCCATCCTGTCCCCATCCC
>JARCZZ010023325.1:18507-30701 GCA_030323915.1 Brotogeris chrysoptera
CACAAGCAGTTGGATGTTTTATTTAACCTTCCAGCATTTTACAGCTGTTCTAAGCCTCTTCCCTTGTCCCTCCCCCCCCCTCCCCCCCCCCAAGAAAACAAAGACAAAAACAAAGAACAAACAAACAAAACCTTTCCTACCCCTTGCTCTCTGTGTCATAAAAAACCTTGGGGAAAAGATTCTGTTTTCTAGAGGTGGGTGCTCTAGGTTTTGAGTCACGTCTGTATTTCAAAAAGTATTGAACAACATCTAGAAGTTCTGATTTGAGTAAATGACTGAAAATAAGGATGCCTTTTTGAGGACTTAAATACTTCCTCAAGATAGTCTCAATTCTTGCCTTTCGTTAGACTGAAGTAGCACTGGTACTACTGTACATTTTGGTATAGTACTTTTGGCCTTAACTGAAATTTGGTCATAGAGCACCGTGTAAAAGTGAGATGGATTTTGCTATTGAAAGGAGACCATTTCTTTTGTAATTTTTAAATACACTAACTTCCTCCCTTCCATTCCCTTTGTAATATGCCTATTAGTGGACACAGTTTAACTGGTCTGCAACAGTTTCATTTCTTGTACTGGTGTTTTTAATTCCCTCTGTAGGAAGTCTCCGGTCTTGCAGTTCATCAGACTGCTTTAGTAAAGTGATGCCTCCAAGGAAAAAGAGGAGACCTGCAGCAGGAGATGATTTATCTGCTAAGAAAAGTAGACATGATGGGTATGTCATCTTACCATGAGCTAAGACTGATGGAATATCTTAAGTTGAATAGCTGATATGATCATGTTTTTAAATACTAATGGAAATGGTGTTCAAATTTGCTTGGTTTCTCAGTATGGAACCATAGCCTGTGATTGCACTGTGGAATATCGAGCAGCACATCAAGGTTCAGCTTGCATCTCACCTGTTTCTAGTTGTACAAGAAGCTCATAGGGAACTTCTTGTTCTAGTTTTCCAGCTGTCAAAGTAGAGATACTTGTTTGTTCAAAACCAACTTTGAAGTGATACAATAATATCTTCATGTATACATGTATAAGATCTGGATTGGGCCTTCTCAATCTACAGCCTGTTAGAAAAGTGAACATAGTTGTAGTCCTCTCAGTTCTTAACCTGAAGTCCTGCTAGTCTATCCCTGTCATGTTGTGATTAGATGCTTATTGTGTAAGGGAAAGGTGAAGATTGCCCAGGCAAGGTGGTAGGCAGTTCGAGTGGTGACTAAGGCAGTGCTGCTCAGCTTTCCTCTGGGCAGCAGGAGCGCAAGTAGGTTGTAACTCTGTGCGCAAGCAGTGTATTCTTTTGGTGTAGGAGTTGCACAGCTGAGAGTTCTCAAAGTGTTGGATTTTCAGTGTGTGTATGTTCAGCCAGCCTCAGTCATTCAAAATGGAGCACATCAAATGTGCTTTTTGTGTGCAAGATAGTTGCTGTTTACATGCACTGAATTCAGAACTTGTGGGAGAACGAGACTTTAGACTCTTGCATGATAGGTGCAGGACTGTCATGATGTCGAAAAGTGAGGTATACAGCCAGAAAGTTTGTTTGTTGCTATGTCTTGTCAGCAGAATTTGAGCTCTATTACATTCATGTATTACTGGTGACTCAGAAAACACATGCTTCCATAACAAGTAACTCAGGAAGGTAGAAAGATGCAGTTCTCTTCTGTCAGCCTGAAATCAGGATGGGTCTAGCACGAGTAAGAAAAATGCTAGTAGCCAGATTAAGCTTCTGGTTATGCCTCTATAACTCCATTGTGTTTAATAAGGTTGCACAACTGTAGCTGCAGTGGAATTTATTAAATTATCTGTTGATGGAGAGGAAGAGATTTCAACTCCCCTTTCATTGCTTTGCGTACGTAACACTAGCAAGAGCAAACCAGCACAACTTCTTAATATATTTTGTTGTTTTTCAGAAATAATAATATAGAAAAGCTAAATAGTTGATAGAGTACATTACAACTTATTCAAATATATGCGTGCAATATGGAAGTGAAACAAGGACAGAATGTTTCTGGAATCTTAAGTAGAGAGGCTCATGAAATTTAACTCTTATCTCCCTTTGCCAAGACACTGGTAAAACAAAACAGCCCAAAAGCCCTAGGAAATTAAGGTTGTCTGTAAGACATACTGATTTGTGTAATTCAGGTAAGAAAATTATAAGAAACTGATTTCTTACTTTATAAGTAATATATACAAAATAATTTTTAAGAGCTTTCTGAAAGCATAATTTGAAGGATTTTGTATATATATTTTTATATATATATATTATCTGCTTTTCAGTTTATAAGTAACGGCTGTAGTCTTCATTCTACTGCCACTTAAGGCTTTATTAAAAGGAAGACCTCAGCCTCCTTTTAAAAGCGGAGGTGAAACCAGATCTGCCTGTCGTGGGACACAGGGGGAATATCCTTGTCTGATGTGGTTCCAATTTTTATCTGTCTTCCTTCTTAACTTCTAAAGGTTTGCAGGCTTTCTCTGTTTCCCAGTGTATAAGTTTCTTCTGGTCTTCAAGAAAACTGTTCTTATTTCAACATGACTGGCAATATGAAGTAATTTGTTGAACATTCAACTCAGTTTTGCATCTCTATTTTCTTTTAAGGGAGGAAGGGTTTCTCCAGATTTGGCTTATGCCCCTGTGACCTTCTGTGAACAAGTTAGACAAAGAGCAGGATGTCTCCTACTGCCGTGTGTGTTTGTCAGGCAGAGCTTATGCCTGTCACATTTGGTCTTTGGAGGTCAGACATCTCAGTTTGTGAAGTGGAAATATATCCGAAATTGGGAATCTACAGCAGTGTGCTGTAGCAGACCTAGTTATTTGCAAAGTCGTTTCCTCTTATGCTGTGTATAATAAACCCAGTATGGTTAGTGCAACGCCAGTGTATGGGGTAAGGAGCTTCTAGGCCCAGTTCTTCACTATCTCATCTGGTTTTGAGGCAGAATTCTAGAAGCTAGTAACTAGTAACTCAGGATTAGCATTTAAGGGACATCAGCCTGTGGATTCTATATTAAGGTAGTCAGAGTTCTGTTCTCGAATTTCTACTTCCATTGAAAAAATAAATGTTCTCTCCAGCAGAGATTGTATTTCCTAACAGATAATTTGTCACTTCAGATGCTTATGCAATGATGTAAGTTTTGTATGTTTCTCAGTTATAATCTCAAACTTACCAGAGCAGTGTTAACAAATAAATTCAGTAATTACAAGTCTCCTGTTTATTTTCAGTGGGAAAATGTTAGGTAATAGTTTGAAGATTATCAAAGGAGTGTTATCATTAGCAGTGTTATCGCAGCTGTGACCAGATGTTGATAATTCCTCCTGGTTTGTCTATACAAAGGAAATTATTATTTTTTTTTAAAATCCTTTCTTGGGTAGTTTTGTTGTGTGGTATCTTCAGTCTTCACTACTTGGGGTATGTTCTTCAACTATTACAGGAATATTTTGGAGATATGTATTCTTTCCAGAAAGTTTATTTCAGCAGGCCTCTGTGCTGAAGGAGAGGGTGATTTCTAAAGGCTCTTAAACTCATAAACACATCTGATACCAGGGAGCTTATAATAGTTCTCACCCTCAGGTCTAGGCTGTTAGGGTTACAGCCTCATCTTGGAAGGATTAGTGGAATAATGACACTGGCTTTTGAGGAAAAATACAGGAATAAATCTAGTTGTTAGTGAAGTTATTTAGAAATGCTGATCTCATGCGTAGACTGATTAGGGAAAACAAAGATTCCAAACATGTTCTTTAGTATCCCACTCTTACATAATGAGAGCTTGAATTTGCTTAATTAATGTTCATAAAGTCAGCTTGAACCATGAATGCATTATTTCAGTGGGAGGAAGTTTTTATACCAGATGATGTATAGTGAAAAGAACTTGGTGTATTCATTTCTAGATCACAGTAGAATTTATTCAATCTTAAATAATAGCTATTTGGAGGTAAATAGTTTAGCACACATTAACCAGAACATAATGATTTGAAGACTTAGTTTGTATTTTCCTCCTAGTATCACAGTCTTGACTTTATTCTACTTAAAATACGGTATAGGGTATTCTCAAATTTGAGTTAAGTATACATTTTCTGAGTATTCACTCTGTTAATGTCTTAGGAAAGGTAAAGCAAGTTTTATGTAATGATACTCGGTAAGAATATAGTCCTCACTGTGTAATTATCTAATGCTGTTTATCTATACCCAAGTACTGGCTTTTTCTTTAGGGAAAGCTGAGCTTGTAATGTAATGTCTTCTTTCTGATAGTCTCATTTAAAAAAATAATTTTACTCCTTATTCCAGAATCCTGCTGAGGGCAGAAATCTTACAGTAATGGATGTCTGGACTTTAGAAGGATGAAAACTAGGAATATTTGTCTGCTTCCCTAAACACTGTGTTTTCAAACAGTTAGATTGAGAGCTTGATTTATCCTGCATGTGTGTATGGACCACATGAGGGTCTATTAATGTGAAAAATAAATTTTCTTTATTGGGTAATAAGCTCTGTACCCTACAGTGGAAAAACGTACATTTTCAAAACACAGTCAACACACTTATTAGCATAAGGAAGTAAAATGGGAGTGTACTAACCTTGGAAGTTTTCAAAACCTTCAGTGATGAAAGGTTTTTTAGTTCTGTTGTTGTTAACTGACTGGTTTGGTCCTGCCTTGTGCAGTCCTATACACCTTTTTAGTGAACTTTACTTAATAGTTTGGAAGAAACTTAAACTGGACATGTGACTTAGCATGTATACTGTTATACAGAAAGCTCCTTAACTGAGCCTGATGAAGTTCAAAACATTATTTTTAAACTTCAGAGATCATTGCAAGTCTTAAAATAGGGAGAAATAAGACTTATTCATTCATGAAACTTACCAGTCAAGTAAATTTGTGCTGAGGGTTGCTTTAGGCAGTCTTTGTCATGCCTTGCAAATCATGAAACATCTCTTCCTCATTCCCCATGTTTCTACTACAGTATTTACAAAACTATTGCTAAAATCATAATTGTGAATGAACAGGTAAGGCTTTATAATAATAATTTCATTGTGCTGCACTGATGAAAATTCTCAGCCAAAATTTTAAATTAATTAATTAGAATTAATGGAAGTAGTAGGGGGCAGCTTCTTCAATCCAAAGTTTGCATCTTTCAAAATATGAATTATCTGAAAGCAATTAGTTACTCAGTTTGAAGCTTGGATGAAATGAGGTAAAGTTTTCTAATAAGCTCTGATTGAATAGAAACAAAGCTGCTATTGGTGACCTTCTCTAACGTTTTTATTCAGTAAATGCTGACCATCTGACACAACCAGACTGCAAATCTCTATGAGGGGTTAACTTTTGACCTACCGTTATGAGCTGTTACCTTTTTGTTTAGTTTGGTTTTTTTTCTTTTTCCCCTCAAATGAGCAGTTACCAGCTTCCATATCAAGAGAATGTTTTGTGTGGCCTAAACTCAGTGCTTTCACTGATCTCAGTGTGAGTATTCTGGAATAACTCAGCCCACAGTTGCTACCATGGTAGGTGGTGCTCTAATGTCAGTACAGTTGAAGCATACTCAGAGCAGGAATAGAAAACCAAACTTGTGAAGACCTCATTAGATTGAAGAGAATTACCATGACCTTGTTCTTTTGCTGGCAGTGGCCATGTATGGTGACTTGCCTGGTTAACTTGTAATAGCTGGATGGAATTTTCATGCTTTTGCTTTCCCACCAAATCAGTTACGGATGGAGGAAAACAATCAGGAGAAGATATGGATGATGAAAGGCCTAGACAATTAGTTTTTTAATTAGTTTGGTTACATCTGCCTACACCACTTCCAGTTATAAAGTGCATTTTCTCATCTATTGCATGGACATCAGTTCCCTAGCTCATAAGAATATTTCAAAGACAAGCTTAAAAATGGATGAGTCAGCTCTTAGGTCATGTTGGAGATGCAAGCATTTCTGAGACAATAGCTTCATTTAAATGTGGCTAAGTAGTCAATGCCACTTTTATAAAACTTGGGCTGGTTAATTTCACATTGCTTTTTCCCAGCCCTGTCCCACATTCTTTCCTCTCTAGCAGGTAAAATAGCTGTTGGAGAAAAAGCTAAATGATCCTTAAGGGAATGCTGGTTGTAATATAAAGAAATATTTTGTTAAGTCTGCTGTTACTGTTGTGATACTGACAGTGTCATACAAAACTAATAAAAAACTATTATTTTTCAAACAAATATTTATCTGAGTAATTTGACCTCCATGTGTGTCTCATCTGAGACAAATACATACTCTTTGCCCATAGGTAGATTTTTTTTGGTTTTTTTTTCCCTGATGGGGTAGTGTGTCAGGGTTTGGACATTGGAAGAGTTATTCTAAACTGAAGTCCCAGAGTTCACTGTTGTACAATAGTGGTAGCAATAGTGGACACTGGGAAAAAGTTCTGCATGCACTTTTCTGGCTCTGATGGTGGAGACAGCACTCTTTAGCAAACCTGTTCTAGTGTCAGCATTCTCTGACAGTAGTACAAATTCTGGTACCGAAAGTACCAGGCATACTTTTATGGAAGGTGTCTATGGGGTTTTTACTCCTTCTCTTCCTTGCCCCATCTTTTCTGACCCCTCTCCTCTAGACTTTGAGCAGGATGTTCTTTCACTTTTGCTGTTTGGCTGAAACTCTGCAGGTTCCTCTTACAGACCATCAATAGATAAGCAAATAACCTGTAACATGGTCAGCATAATGACTGTGCATCTCTTTGAGGGTACTGGGGCTGTTCATCTTGAGGAAGCTGTGAACCCTTGAGCACTTGCAGTTTGAAACTTAGATCTGTTTGGTAGATATTTCATACTCCCAAAATACTCGGATATCTACCCTGCGTGCTCTGGCAGTTTGTGTAGCAAGAGATGCTGGCCTTAGCAGAAAGACAAGGCATATCATCTTGCACGATGTACAGGAAAGTTCCAAAGATAAGAGAAATACTCTAGGATACAAAATGAATGCCAGATGTCTCTGGCAGTTTGTGGTTTTCTCCTCTGTATATACTGTTCTTGAGACAATCACATCTGTGTTAATGATAGTTCAGAGGACACTGTCTTTGGAGTTACCTTTACCCTGTGCTGGCAGGTTGGGCTTGCTGTGATAATTAGACCAAGTTGTCCTAGGCTGTAATGTCAGATACTTGTCTACTCCTTGCCCATCTCGCTTCAGCAAGCGCCCCAGAACTAGCTGGTTTGACTAGACTGGGGAAGAGAAACTCATTTGGTGTTTGGAGTCAGCAGGGAGAGAACAGGTTTAATCTTTCATATGTGAGAGATCACTAATAGTGGGTCTGCATTGGTGTTGCTCATTTCTGTTATATTCCTTTTCAAATGATCCTTGTCTTGCAGAGTGTGTGATCTGCTGTTAGTTCCTTTATGTTGAGCAAAAAGCATTTGAGATTCATCCAGCCATTTTTGTTGTATGGTTTTATGCTTCTGGCTGTGCACAATGCGTGATATGGTGTCACCTGCACTTCTAATTAATGTTTGGCTAATTAGTTTGTAGCAGAGACTAGGATAGCTCAAAATTACATTCTGTCTGATTTTATTTTCTGAATTTGTGAAGTAATTCGTCTGTTGGCGCAGGTTGGAAGTTCTGCGATCAGTTCTGGTTTCTCAAAATCAAACTCTTGTTGGTCAGTTACTGAGCTTTTTTTGAGCAATGAGGCCAGTGTTTTGCTTGGAGTTACTTGGCTGTATGTTAGTCACATAGACTTCCTAATGAATATTGTTTCCTGCAGTTCCGAAACAATGACCTTAGCCTTAAGCACAGTATTAGTCCTATGAAAACTTACTATGTGTAGTTGGAGTGAATATATAAAAAGTGCGTTGTTTTTTTTTTCTGTTATCGTTCTCCATTCTTCTTCTGCATGCTGCTGTCATTGGTATCTTGGTTCAGGCTACAGCATTTAGCTCTGGCACATGTAGATGCAGGAATCCTTTTTTCTGAAATACCTGGGTGACCTAGAGCTCTGTAAGTAAATTTTTCTTGAAGGTTCCTTCCCAAATCCACTGTTCATATACTGACAGCGAGCGTGCTGAGTTCCACAAACAAGCAGGGCAAGGCACTTGATTATCATCCCTTTGTAAGAACATAGAGAGTCTTGTGATGAATATCTGTCTTTGGGAGCCACATTAGCTTTGCATGTCCTAGGTCCCAGCAGTGCTCTTAGAGAATTCTTGAATAAATAGAATAGAATAAAGATGTTGGCTAGCTCCTGCTACAGTCAATTTCCAATTTGGTATTCCAGTTGTGTTTGTCACGTTTGTTTGCTACAAAAAAGGGGATACTGAATAATTAGACTTCTGCCAAAGTGGCAGAATGTTTCCTTTCTTTGTCTTAAGACATTTTCTTTTATTTCTCTGAATTCAAATTAGCCTAAAAAGTATTGGGTAGGTCTTTCGTAATCACAGGTCATTCTGAAAGTATGAGAATGTCAAGTTATCAGATCTTGAACAAAATAAATTGTTCCAACTCTTGACTTCCCCCTTCTGGCTTCGTTTACTTACTGGGCAGTGCTGTCAGCCTGTTTGTTTGCAACTGCAATAAAGATTACACAAAGTAGATAATTCAAAGAGAAAGAACTGTTTAAGCTGTTTTCGAAATGAGAATGGAAAAAAAAATCCCCAAAAAAACAACCCCCCAAACCCAGCCCCTCCAAAAACCCCCAACAAAACAAAAAGAACCAGTCCAAAACAAAAATCAAACATACGAATGGTGGTTATTGGAAAGTATGTTTGAGACACGTGACTGACATTTTTATGCAGTGTTCCAGTTAGTTGCATTGCAGATCAGCACGTTTCAGAACAGTGTTAATTTTTCTTTCCAGGGGGGTTGGAACTAAATGATCTTAAGGTCCTTTCCAGCCCTAACTATTTTGTGATTCTATGAAATGTCTGAAGAGCCTCATTTGTATTTGTCTTTCAGTTAGCAATTTATCATTTTGCTCTGACCAGGATTACTTTTCTGATAGTTGGTTTAAAAGAATTGTGACAATAAACACAAAGCAGTTCTTTGAGTTGCTGTAATGATCTGTATGCTGTCAATGTCTAGCTACAGTTCATCCTAGCTTACAAGTAGGGGGAAGGTAGTGGCATCCAGTGTACTCTAACCTCCTAAGTATAGACATCTTTTGCGTGTCTTTATAGAAGAAAATGGTGATGAAATCAATTCCAGATTAATCTCATCTGGTTGTTTCCAAACTCTCCTTGAACCAGTTAGCTGCTGTGTTGTCCTCCCCCAGAAGGACTGTAAGAGGAAGGGCTGCATGCTTGGAACAATCACAGAGCCATGCTTGGAACAATCACAGAGCCATTCTTGGCTACCTCCCCTAATCTAAGCCATTTGTTGCTTGGGTCTTTGCAGCTGATATGAGCCCAGGCTACTGCAGAGTGGTGGCAATGGATCAGAGGATGCATGTGCAGCAGCGAACAGCTATTTGGACTGCTGAGTCTTTTTCCTCTAACACAAATGATAGTGTCTCTGTTTCAGAAAAGTCTAAACAGGGTGGAGTAACTCAATCAGTTTCTGCTGTGCCTTCTGGGCTTTAGGTGTTGCAGGTACTAAAGTAATGTGATTGGTACTTCAGTGTTGTTTCCTGAATGTCGTTAAAATTCTTCATGCTTCTTGTCAAAGCAGAGCATAACTTTGCCTCCTTTGGGGGGAAGGAACACTATGGATCTAGCTTTTCAGAGGGCTGTCTACCCCATGAGGTTCTTTGAGTCACTGTCAGTAAGGACCTGTAACCTGTTCTCTGTGGTTCTTTTGTGTTACTAACTTACAGGCTTTAGAATAATGTATGTGTGGGTTATGTCTATTTTGGCCTTTATGGCTTTTAGAGGATTTTTTTGAGGAGGCAAGAAGAGTATGTGTAGTTCTCCTTAGTAGATAATTCAAAGTATATGAAGTGTGTGTGTTACTATGACTTGGAATTACTCTGGGTTTAGACCCCCAGCTAAGTTGCAGTCCATCAGTTGTTTGCAGTCACTAACAGTGTGCACAAGTCTTACTTGAACTTACGCAAAACAGTTTGGGTTTGAATTTGAACTAGTTTGTATTTGTTGTAAAGAAAGTTCATGTACATGGATAATGATTATGAATCAGTTGAAGTGTGACTGAGCAAACACAGTATTTAGGTACAGTGGTTCTTCTCTGTTAAGCAGTATCCCAAATGACCGGATATGAGGACAGAATGTTGGGTAAATTGTTCATGAGTTAACGCTGCTGCTTGTAGTGTCTGACTAAAATATTGCTTCTAAAAAAGTGATGAATTAATTACTTGTTTCTCTTTTATTTTTGAAGTATGTATAGAAAATATGATTCGTCTAGAATAAAAGCAGAGGAAGAAGTCTTTTCAAGTAAGAGGTGCTTAGAATGGTTCTATGAATATGCAGGTAAGGGTGAAACGCAAATTTCTTCTTACTAACAATTCAATCTACATTGGAATAAAAAAGTTGTATTAACTGATCTTTTCCAAGAATGACTGTAGAGGCTTTTTTTGTAAAAGTCTTAAAGAAGCTTTTCTTATATTCTGTGTAGTGTGAAGTTGAAGGGTTCCACCGGCAGTTTTGTCTTTGTCTCTGTTCTAGAAAAAGAATGCAGAAGATGTGTAACTAGAAGTATTTTGGAACATATATACTTTACTGTTCAAATCTATAGCTAAATCTGTACCTCTTTCCAAAGTGGTGTTACCTCTACTTCTAAAGAAGTTCTGTTATCTGCCATGTTAGTGCTGAATAGTACAGAATTATGCTTCACAAGTGTCTCTCTTTTTCTCTTTTTTTTTCCTAATTAAAGGTGGGACAGGTAGAAACATTATTTTGTTTTGTTGTTGAGTGTTGTGCATATGGTTTCAAGCAAAGTAGTGTATCAAGTATCCCATCCTGGTCTTGTCTTTATATGGTTTTATATCACAAGGTATAGGGAAGGTAGACTGAAGTGTTTTTTGCCCTTCTGTATGAGAACTTTCTTCAGGCATTACTTCTAGGGTTGTTAATTATGATCTGCAGTCACAAAAGATCCTTTAATACTGAGGTTGGTTGTTGTATTAATTTTTTTTACATGTGATTTTCTGAAAGGGAGAACTTAAAGTATGGGAAAACATGATCTCATGACTCTAAAAACCAAAAGGAAATGAAATAGGTGATTGACAAAATAAGGTCATCCTGCAGTTTTATGTTGTCGTCTTGGGTAACTTTACTCAGAGCTTGTTCTGTTTTATCTGCTTCTTATGCATAATGAAGAGTGACGATTTGATGTAATAATATCTTTCTTCTAATAAAATTATATAAACTAAATCAAGTACTTTGATATCTAACTTGTCTGTGGCAGTCTGTGAGAGGATTCAGTCAAATTCCAGCCAAATCTAACCTGTTAGATTCTCTGCCTTTCTGACCAACTTAATTTATTTTTTTACTCTAGCAACAGGGGTAACTCATTTTTGTCAAGACTTTAATGGAAAGAAGGGATGAAAGGAAGGCTGTATATGAAAGAGCTTTTGGGTTTCCATTGGATGCATGCACCAAGATAAAACAGAGAAAAGTGGAGAGTATGATTCTGTTTAGAGTATTGAGTAACATTCTACAAATTAAATTTCAAAGAATAATCTACTTTGTATTCTTGCATCATAAGTCTTCTCCTTTATATATGCAGAGAGTTGACACTGCATTTGTTTGTTTTGAGGTTTTTTCCCTAGTGTGTCTTTACATTACAGAATGAGCCTTTCTAAAAACTGTTGTTTACGCTCAGAGAATTGTGAGAGAATATCATGAGAAAATGGGAAAAAATATTATTAAACCTTGTTATTTTAGAATAGTAGGTCAACTGATAATAAACCAGATCTTTCTTGCACATTGCGATCTTTATATTGTATAAAAGTAGGCATTTCAGCCTTTAATGTTTTGGGTTTTGTTTTCCCCGAATGCGTCCTTTTAAACAGAATAAAGAACTCTTAACAAAATACTCCAGATACTTAAAATTATACTTAAAAAAAATAAATTGCACAATGCTGTCATGGTTTAAGCTCAGATGGCAACACAGAACCACGCAGCCACTTGCTCACTCCCCCCCCCCCCCTTCCTGCCCCGCTCCTGGAGGGATGGGGAGCAGAATCGAAAGAACGTAACTCCCACGGTTTGAGATTAGAACAGTCCAGTAACTAAGGTATAACACAAACCACTGCTGCTACCACCAATAATAATAATGATAAGGGAAATAACA
>JARCZZ010023326.1:0-26631 GCA_030323915.1 Brotogeris chrysoptera
CATGTGGGAGGTGTCCCTGCCCATGGCAGAGGGGTTGGAACTAGATGATCTTAAGGTCCTTTCCAACCCAAACCATTCTATGATTCTATGTAAAAGTTGTCCCCATACTGCTAGCAGCAGCAATTGGCCACCACTAATAAGCCGATTCAGGGGCCAAGTCGTTAACCCCAATGCAATACAGTTAAATGTTTCACCTTTAGGCTACCAGTGGCCTCAAGGAATTTCGGTTCAGTGATGTCCCAAACAGCTTGAAGTACTTGGCACTGATAACAGCTGGAGAAACACAGCAAGCACCCTGAGGTTTGCAGCAGATAAAAGTGGAGATAAAATCACCAGAGAATTACTAACTGAGGCCAATAGGGAAGAGCAAAAAGAAACCCCTCTTAGATAAAGCAGTGCTAAATGCTAAATGTCAGGGTTTCTGCCTACAAGAAACCTGGCAGCTTCAGGGTGTAGCTCTTAAGAGGCCATTAATGGAAAGAATCAAGGTTACTCTCAAAGGATTTGAGCAGAATTGCAAGTGCTGTTAACAGGGGCATGTGGGCCCTGAGACTGCCCTGAAACCGGTGGGATTAAACACAAATAACCCTATATTTGGGGGGGGGTTCACTGACTTTTGGTTTCTGGGTTGTTGAAGTACCTTCAAACCACAGTAAGACAAGAGGAAGAAAAAGTGTGAGAAAAAGCATCAGCATTGTGGAGAAATGTTCTCATTCTACGGTCCTCAAGGAGAACACCACAGACCCTGAAATTCATAGTACAGCCCTGAGAACCAGGAATATGGCTGAGAAAGAATGTGGCCTGCCCTTCTCCCAGCACAAACAGGCAATGGCTCAAGGAATTCCTTGCTATTTCTCTGCACGCAGGCATCCCACAATGCCTCTGCACAGAGAGGGACACATTGCTCCTCTTCTTTGATGCATCCAGGGGTGGAAAGAGATCAGGCTGTTTTCTGCCAGGTGAATTTAAACAATACAAGGGATTCTTTTTCCCATATTATTGACAAAGTAGTCTCTAATGATGTTTCAGTTGACTTAGAGGTTATATCTGTTATATCTCATGGATACTGCTTCTGTCATTGCAGGGCAGTTGGAGTAGATGATCTTTGAAGGTCCCTTCCGACCCCAACTATTCTGTGTTTCTATGATTGTGACGAGTGTTGTGCTTCCCCTTGACCTTTGGGCATAGGTTTTTTTCTGGCTATGGCCACCAGAAGCTGTAATCAGAAACACTGTGCTGTGTGCATGAAGTGAAGAAGCAAGTAGGACCCACCAGTGCTGGCTGAGGCTCTTCTAAAAAGCTTATGTCCTCACCTCCCCACCATCAGACTTTAACCTGACAGAGGGGAGACCAAGATGAGCTCTTAGGCTAAAGTTCTTCCCTGTGAGGGTGCTGAGGCACTGGCACAGGGTGCCCAGAGAAGCTGTGGCTGCCCCATCCCTGGCAGTGTTCAAGGCCAGGCTGGACAAGCTTGGAGCAACCTGCTCTAGTGGAAGGTGTTACAACTGGATGAGCTTTAAGGTCTCTTCCAACCAAACCATTCTAGGATTCTATGAATCTATGATCAAGAACCAGGACTCAAACCCTTACCTTGCAGGAGAATGAGCCACGTGGCTTCGTGCAGACATGTAGATCTTTGGCATGTATCAGTTAAAATCCAAAGTCTTAATTATAAAGAAAAAACCTTCATAATCCCAAATGAACAATTGCATGCCTAAATCCCTGATCAGGTCTTCTGGAGCACTGCTATAATAGTAAATTGAAGAGGGTCATAAAATCTGTATTGTCAGTGATACAGACAGCCTGAAATCCATCAAACCAACATTGAATACATGCAATATAAGGTTTGCTAGGCCTAGACATCCACAGGCTGTTAGCACAGCAGTCTCCGAGTACAGGTTCATGTTAGAGATGTTAATTGTCTTCAAACATCAGACAAGCTATCTGTATTTTGAAGTCTCTCTAAATGGGCATTTACATAATTTATGTGTTACAAAGTCCACTGATGTGTATTTGCATAATAGACTGTAGCAGTGCCACAGATCCATCGCAGCACATGGTGTCAGCTCTCATGAACTTCCAGCAGGTTTTTCCCTTTATTGGAGCTCTTACAACAGAAAGAAATTGGCAATAACTGATAAATCACAAAGCCTAGACTGAGTGTCTGTCAAAGCTTCTTTGGCTGGGTGGAAACACACAGAGATCAAGCCACATGTTCAGTCACCTAAGAAGTGCTCTGGTTATGTCTGTGCCAATTCTGTGCATAAAACCAAGCAGAGGTGGTCCTTAATGTATTCATTTGAGTTCATTCATTTGCCTGATGTGGAGTCTCCCATCGCTCTCCAACCCCTTCCTCTTAAAAACCGATACATTTTCTCATCCCTGCTCTCAGCCCCTCAGCACAAATCGCTGGAGAGGTTCTATTGGAGAAGGGCTTTGGGAACTGCATGGGCTTTGTCACTCCTCTCCCCTGGGCAGTCAAGCTGGAGCACATCAGTGTAGAGAGAAGCCAGTTGAAAGTTGCTGAACTTTCAGTTCCAGTACAGTGTTCATCACTCTCAAAATGGCGTTTTATCACTCTCGTGATGGAGTTAATACCTCAAGGAGTTTTTATCCAATGTGTGTGCTGTGGGGAGAAGTATTTTTTCCATATGGCTAAGTGGGAGAACCCTGGCCAATGTAAAGTTTAGCAGTGCCATTACCCTGAAAGAGGGGGAAGATTTATAGCCCTCAGTCTGTTATGTACCGCATTGTTAGCAGGCTAGCTACATTCAGGCCTGTGGTTTTGGTGTAGATGTCTTCCATAAAAACTGGAAGGAGCAGTTCAAACCCTCCCAGAACAGAACTGGGGAATGAGATCATTGCCAGCTGCAAACAGGAATTTCCTTCCTTTAACTTGCTCCAGAGCCTGAACACTGAGCACGGGCTTGTGCATAAGCTGAGGGATGGTGCTTCATTTTGTATGGCAGTTTATTAGAAAAGTTTGTTTTCTACCCCTGGTTGTATATCTCCTTTCCATTTGTGTTGATTTAGGTATTCATCATACTGCTGAATGTGATAAAGTTCATCAGTTTCCCTGCATGCTACCAGGAAGATAATGCTTTTAAGCCATTTGGTATTTTCACATGAAACATGTTCTTCTTGCCACAGATATTCAGTAGAGTGATGGCTCTAATCATCCCCTCTGTCAATAACTGTCAGCAGTGATAGAGCTGGGTTCTGGTTGGCCGGATAAACCTAGCAATGTGAAATAGAGGATATGCACACTGAGTCGTTGCCAAACGAGCAGGAGAAAAGACTAATTTAAGCTTCCCATACCAGAGGTGAAGCAAGCCAAATGCAGTGATGTTTTCCTTTACTGCTCTTGATATTAAGCCTAAAATGATCAATCCAGGATAATATCTTGCCACAGTTTCTTTTGATTTCAGTTCTGGCAGAAATTGAATATTGGATAGATTCAATAAACAAATGTTTCCTACTGATTGATTTAAGGACAAGAACTATCCTTTGGCATTACAGCTAATCCTTTTTGTCATCTAGATTAAAAGAAATCAGGTGATAGGTAGATTGAAGTCATTCAGTAGTTATTTTCTAATTAAACATCAGCTATTATTATATTCTGTTACAGCCTCTTTAAAAGATTTTTAGTAAAAGGTTCTGTCTGTGCTCAAATGACAGAAATACAGGAAACAATTTAAATCCTCATGCAGCCATTGGGATCTGGGGACTTCAAAATCTTGCAGTAGGAATCATGTGCCCAAGTTTTTTAGGGAGCAGTGGGAATAATGGGGAGAATGTGACTGGCTTCTGAAGCTTGAGGAATTACGAGAGCAGCATGTCTGCAGGATGAAAAGAACCTTTCAGATGTCTTTTAGAGATGTTTAGGATTGTTTTTCTGTGTCTTGTTTGTGGTTATTAGAGTCAGGGATTTAGTCGAGCTGCCTGAAGTGTGTGTGTTGAGTGTATCCTGCCTCACTGTGAGGCAGCTGTGAGAAACAGGGGATCTGCCCTGAGTCAACAGAGGTCTTTGGTGGGAGGGGAATCCTGCTGTGGTTTACTTTCTCCTATCCACTCCTTACAGATAGGACACCTGCTTATGCTAAAATGTGGGAGCGCGGCTTCCTAAGCAGGTAACAGTTCATCTTCTGACTCCTCACTGGCATCTGTCTCCTTGTGGAGTAAAGAAGAGACTTCGCTCAGTGGCACAGAGCAGTTTTGGTCATCTCTTTGCTTTTTGCTGACACCCTATTGATTAATTTGAGTAGTTAGTCCCAGTATTTTGGGCCAGTTTGCTCTCAGAGTAAACCCAGGTAGTTAGAGCACGTAGAAGCATTGCAGAGGCTGAGAGAGACCTTTCTTTGCATAGCCTTTGTTACTTGATAGTGCACAAGGGACCTGGATTGAAGTACCCCTTCTAAATGACCCACAGGAAGGATCTGAACCTAGATACCGTCTATCACTGGTGCCCCTTTTAGCTACTACTAGTTGTCAGAGGTCTACCTGTTTTCTTACTACTTAGCATGATCCTGCAAGCCTGGAAGAGGAGAGGAGACCTGCAGGTCATCCTCCACCTCCATCGCAGTGCCTCGAGGGCTGTGGCGCTCACAGCTCCGTGGGGTTTGCATGCAGTCAGCTGCAGAAACGTTAAAGCTGTACAGGGCTTTGGGAAGTGGAAACTGAAGAGCCTAGAGAATTGTTATGCCCCCTCCGACAGCTAACTTCTCATGTGGAAACCGAAGCTTTCTTGGGGATTGGTGTTGCTAGTGCACAGGTTGTAGCATACTCAAACCTGACCTTCCTCTCAAGCTGTGTGATCTTCTTATGGCATGGAGAAACTGTTAATTGGGGCTTATACAAGACCTGTGAGTTTGTTCAGCTGAGATGCTGCTTTTCAGTTGTAGGCTTCAGGGCTGGCAGACAAAAGCCTAACTTGAAGCATGTTGGCTGAGTAATAGTATTTTATTTGGGTGGTACAATCTCTGTTTAAAGTTAAGCAGATGAAGTTCAAATCCTTGCTGTAAGTTGAATTTATATTGCTGATAGTATAAGATCGTATCCAGTCTCTTTCAGAATGGAGTTTGCTTGGAACTGCAGAGCTAGATTAAAATCCTCGTTACAAATGTCAACTGCAAATACAATTAGCGGTTTATGAATATTTGTAACATGTAAATTTTCAATCAAGAAAAGGTGCAGTTTCCCCTTAAGGCAGAAGGTGCCAACAACACATGCTCTTTTTCTTCTTGAGAAACGAAGGAGTGTCTGAGGAGGAGAGGAGTTGGGATGGCTTTAAATGGTTTTTGTACTCCCTTCCAAAATAAGTCTATAGTTTCCCCATGTACAATTTAATTAAGCCTTCGATTTGACCTTTGTATCGAGCAGTAAATGTTAACCGGGAAAGATGTGGGTAGAAAGAGCGCAAACAAAGCATGTCCCACGTCAGCCAATGTGAGAACTGTTTCTGTAACCAAAACTAATGAGATCATCAGGACAAAAGCAACAGCCAAAGCATTTTCAATTATTACTTGTATTTTTCTTCCTTGAGACAGTTTATATTTTTCTTAATTACAGCTTTGAGCTGTGGCGTGATATTTAGCAGATGCCTTCGGCACTTGGCGTGCTGATCACTTGCACACTCCAGGCTGGCAGGGGCACCTAATCTTTGAAGTCTCGAGCACACATTCATCTTTAACCATAAAGGTCAATGCTGCATTCCTCGCATCCCCCCAAAACTCCCATTAAGTTTAATAGGAGTTTAGAGCATGTGAGGCACGCGGGATCAGGATCGCGCTCAGTCTTCTGGATATCACCAGTGAGGCATGTAGAGAATTTCTAAACTCAACTAATTAGCTGCACCATGCAGCGATGGCAGAAGGCTGTCACAGAGCTTTTTTTGTTGTTTCCTTCATTACAAGAAAGTTCCAATGAAAGTTCAACAGATTTACTGGGAACATCATGTTTTACAGATACTTCCATGCTGTGTTTCAGGATATCATGTCAGCTGTGCTGCAGTATGTACGAGGTATCTGGCAAACTAAACAAGCTGAAACATGCAACCACAAACATGTGCCTAGGACTAGACTGAAAACAGATGTTTCCAGGAAATGTAAAAGATGTTTGGCATGTTTTAAGCTTATACTTTCAGCTTGTCTGTGTTTGAATAAGCCTCATATTAATATAAACAAAATGACAAAACCTTTACTTGCAAATGGCTGACTGATCAATGGAACTACTGCTGAATCACAGAAGGCTGGGTAGGTTTGGCTATTTCTTCCCAAGGAAAAGATGGATCGTGCTATCTTGTCATTTCCTATGGCAGGAGCTGAGGCAGTTATATATGTGGATTTACTTTTTAGCCTTCAGATCTGATACAGTCTTATTGTGGCTCCTGAAATTCATGCAGGGTTTGCTATTGCAGTTGTGTATCAAAAGTCAAACAAATACAGTGAGAGGTTTCCTTAGGGATAATGCCCTATTCTCTATATGTGTATTTTGCATTCAAGTGTATATAGACGAAAAGATTGTTTGGGAATGTGGAAAGGAGCTGCCATTTCATGAAAGCGCGGCTTCCAGGCACCCGACATCTCAGACCGTCTCACAGTTGCTCCTGACTTTATTGCATTTTTCTCTTTGTTGCATTTGCCTGTTCTTTTAATAACAGTATTTCTGGAAGCTCCAGCCAATGGCATTTCTCGAGGAGAGAGCGGATATGGTGGTTCTCAGCCTGAAGAATTTACACCCAGGATGTGCAAAATATGCGGGAAATAGAGTAGTTCTCTTGCTGGCCTGCAGGGAGAAGTGATCTGCCAAAGGTCACACCGAGTTTAATGCAGAATTAAAAACTGGACTTAGATGATCCGAGTCCCAATGTGTGCGTATCCCCCAAGGCCAACTTCAGTCACCCAGTCCTTAAGAGAAGAAATGGAAAGATTGCAGAAGCAGGGTGGAACACATCAGTTAACCCTCATAATCTTGTCCTGGATTTTTTGTGGAGAGACTGGCCTACACCTCTAATGCAGCTCAGTAGTTAAGTGACCTGTTCAACTCAGACTTAACTCTGTAGTCCTTCCTTTGTCTGGTTAAAGGTTTCTTCTCCCTAAGGCCAAGTTCCCATAAGAAGGTGCATGGGGAAAAGACTTAGATGGACACCATATTCTCAGGCTGAAATAGAAAGGGGTAGAACAGTACATACATGGGAGGCTGCAGAGCTGATAGTTACTCCCTTCTTCTGGCTCCAAAAGGGATTTATTACACCTGCCTTTTACTGATCAGTATTATGTAACAGACAGTAACTGGCTCCAGAATTTGGAGAACTGCATCTCGAGTTACCACAGTTTGGGAGTTCTCACATTCCCATTTCCATGGCATTCCTGTTCCCATTTGTCTGTTGCAGCTGTAACTGGAAATAATTAGTGCTGGCTTTAATGTCAGGATAATAGATTATTTGGAAATGGTTGGTACATTTCATGGTGACAGCATTGTTTTGCAATTTCAGAGCTCCTTCCTTTGAATATGTAAAGTAATTTCAGCTTTTGCTACCAGAGGTGATAAAAAGCTAATAATAACACTGCAGCATCTACTGTAATTTAAGAGCCTGTTCCACCAAGTTGCACCTCGTTTTAATTTTCTTATGAAGCTGTCAGCTAAAACCATGCCTGTGATCACAGTGAAATTTATCAAGCAACTGAGGTGCAGTGTGGAGAGTAAACGCAGGTACTGACCAGTTTGCTTTAGACCTCCATTGTGAGGATCATGACAACCAAAATGAGGCATTCATTTACTATAGTAGATGCTGACATTCTGTCTTTTCAAAGCACAGCGTTTGCATGAATTTCTAGGAAGAAATGGACAGGTCTGACTTCACAGAATCCTGGAATGGTTTAGGTTGGAACAGACTTTGGAGATCATCTAGTTCCAACCCCCAAGCTTCATGTAATTAATGTGGGAAAGCAGAAATAAACAATCTCCCCTTATTCTGGAAGGCACTGGGCCAGCTCAAACACAGGCTTCCCCAAAACTAATCCAGCTTCTCTCAGTGGGAGATCAGCCCATTCAACCACCCTTCCTCTCCTGCCTTTTCTTTTGCTCCAGCAATACTTTCTGTTCCCCTGTTGGCAGCAGCAGCAGCCTGTCTAGGGAGTGCTTGCATTTACCCTTCAGCTCAGTGGAGACAGTGCCGAGCCTGATTCAGTCAGGAGATGAGGAGGGCTCAAAGGCAAGTCTCTGCAGGGAAAGACTGTATCACCCTCATCATGTGCATTCACTGAGAAAGGACTGAGCTCAAGTAAGGTCAAGAAAAAGACCAAAATGGAAAGGCATTTGTGTCAAGTAAGATGAACTTGTTCATCCCTTGGCAGGACAGTAGGAAACCTCAACAGACATTTAAGCAGACCTTGCTGATACTGTTCATTAGAGAACAATAGCATGCAAGTACACCAAAGTTACATTTTTGGTAATCCCTGTTGGTAGAAAACTGCAAGTCATAGAATCATAGAATAGTTAGGGTTGGAAAGGACCTTAAGATCATCTAGATCCAACCCCCCTGCCATGGGCAGGGTCACCTCACACTAAACCATGCCACCCAAGGCTCTGTCCAACCCGGCCTTAAACACCACCAACAATGGAGCATTCACAACTTCCCTGGGCAACCCATTCCAGTGCCTCACCACCCTTACAGGAAAGAATTTCTTCCTCATATCCAGTCTAAACTTCCCCTGTTTAAGTTTGAACCCGTTACCCCATTGTCGTATCACTACAGTCCCTCATGAAGAGTCCCTCCCCAGCATCCCTATAGGACCCCTTCAGGTATTGGAAGGCTGCTCTGAGATCTCCACACAGCCTTCTCTTCTCCAGGCTGAACAGTCATTTAGCCTAAGGAGAGGGCATGACCAGCTGGGGTGCTAATAAGACTTGAACTTGTGTCAGATAACCTGGTCATAAACTAGAAAGATAATAATGGCATTTTTTACTCCTGTATCATTCCTGGTAAGATTGAGGTGTGCTTCAATGTGTCACTCACCAAATGTGTTTGAAAGGCATATGCTCAGCCCTCACTTGAGGGTTTCCTGTTCCCAAATTAGATGACAGTGACAGTTTTGACACTCCTGTTTATCCTAAGCTGGTCTCTCTGAGGAATGGCATTGATCCACGTAGGTATTTGAGAAGTTCAGTGTTGTTTGAGCGGCACATGTATTACTGTGTTGGAGCTGGATGAGCTTTAACGTCCCTTCCAACCCCAGCCATTCTGTGAGTCTGTGGTTTCTGGAAAGGAGAGAATGACTGATGATGGGAAGAAGGTTTCTAGTGATGGAAAAAGCTTTTAATTGGGAACCATAAAGCCTTGAAAATGCAGAAGGTACATACTACAACAAACCAAAGTTGTGGGGTTGGTTTGTTTGGTTTTATGAAGTCACACACGGGGGCTTGATTCATGGGTGGTGAACATCTATGGTTTGCTTTGTTGAGACTGGAGTTTCCTTTCAGTGCTAGTCTTCACATTGACACTTCTTTTTCTCTCAGCACACTCACTGTTTTTCTTCCTTTTGAATGTCAGTAGCAGACTGAACATAGGTACCTCTGAGGAAAAGATTTAAGAGGAAAAACCCATTTAAGTTGGAGTCTCTCAGCCAAAACCCTGGAGTGAGTAAGCAAAACTCTCCAGTGAGTAAGGAAGACTGAAATCTTTACACTGATGAAATTTGTGCTTGAAAAACTAAATAGAGGATTGAGAAAGATCTGAATCAGGACTAAGGGTATCTTCATTTACTTTTAAGAAGAGAGAAAACAGGCCATTTTAAATAAAATGCTAGTTTTGCACAATTAAATCCCAAATTAGAATTGGCCATGAATAGCACCAGAAGATACTGTGCCGTGAAGGCAGAAAGAGGATTCCGAATTTAGTCCTTCCCGTGAAAAGGGTAAAGGCAGAGTTTTCTAATGTATTATTTAACACCTGTTATGTAGGGCATTAAGCAGTCACCGAGAGGAAAGCTTTTAAAAACCAGCAGCAGCCTCTCTGATAGCGTTCTCTCTTACCTTAGATTTTTGGTTAAGTCAATATTAAGAAAATAAACGAATTAATACATTTCAGCCTGCCTGATTTACAGATGCCAATCAAGTTACAATGCTGGACATGGCCAGCTGAAAGAGGGGAATAGATTTACCTGAGTGAGGTCTTAATTTAATCAGCTGGCCCCAGAGAGCTGAAGTCAGCAGGCTGGGATGATACAAGAGGCAGCAGAGAAATAGTGCCTTTACCGCAGTGGGAAAGGAGACTGGCAGTGATGGAAAGGAGTCTCGGCAGTGTCAGAACATACCTATTTCCATGATTTATTCTTAATTTACTTTAATGACAGTCTGAAGGTTGTCCATTTTTCTTTAAGTGTCCTCAGAATACTGATATTTTCTAAACATTTAGAGTATGCTTTTCCCCCCTCCTTTCTGTTAGCTCCATTGCAAGTTGGAGAGGAGCTACGTCCACAGTTTGCCATCATGAATTTTAAGCGCAGTGTCTGACTACCCCTGTCCTACTGATCACCTTGCCAGTCCCTTCTCTGCAGTCACCCTGGAGTCAGGTCTAGGAATTCCAGGTTCCTCTGGGATTAATGTTGATATTATGATAAAATAGAAGAATTCATTGTATTTCTTTTATGGCTTACACTGGCAAAAGAACAATGTGTGCCTTCCCAATACAGTAGCTCATTTTTATTATCAAGTGAGTTTATTGATGGTTGTTCAGAGCTACTGACATGCAGACAATGATCTCAGATTGCATTTACATTTCTGGAATACTTCTCATCTTTCCGGTTTCTGCCAGCAACTTGCTTCTGTGATTCAGAGTTTTTATTTTAAGATTGGACTGTTGTTTAATCTGCATTACAAATCCATGCCTTTTGCTTTCCAGTGTATGTGCGCTGCATTCAGTAGTATCACAAATCCTTCAAGCTTGGACCTGAACAGTTATTGTTCATTTATAAATTCTTCTAGGTAGGAATTGGGGGTTTTGCCTGGCATTTGGGTATGCTTTTACAGAGTGGCTCTAAAATCATCAGCTGAAATGGTGGGTTTATTTCACATAAACTCACAATGCCAGTGAGAGGGTTCAAGGGCAATATGGCCTTGGTAGTACTCGCTTGTACTAGCTTGGGAACAGCAAGATAACTGGAGACCTTTATCAGTCATTTTCTCATTTGAAAAAAAATCCATGGTTTTGCAATAAAGGACTACTCCTACTTTCATCTTTTATGTGAAAGATGCCAAGTATTGCCCCAGAATGCATCTGCAGGGAGAAAAAAGCCCCGGTGATATCGTTCCATGCTTCAAAAACAAAAAATCCTTGTATTTGCTGGGAAAAACAACAAAACAAAATTGGAAGTATTTTCTCTTTGTAGCCACTTTTTTGCCAATGTTAAGGGTAGGGGCAAAGCAGAAGGAAGCTGGAAGTTAACTGTTAAATTAAGTCAGTGCTGTCTGTCTCCTGCAGCAACTCAGCAACTTGATGGGTGTTTCACTCCAGCACATTACAAAAGCACTCAGTCCTAACGTCATGTTTTAAAGCATGAGCTTGTTCCCATCCCAGGTGAAACTGAAGGTACTTTTTGTGAGAGACCAGCCCCTGCAATGCAGAATACCTGTTATTCTGCTCAGGCTGCATCTAGACGTAGAGAAGTAGAGCAGGCCAGTCAGAGAAGACTGTTGAGCAGAACACTGGGTGCTGAGGGGACAGGCTGGGTCCAAGCAAAACATTAATACAAGTGCCCCATCACTCTCTATACATAGTTCAGTTATGCAGACTACTGTATAACATGTTCCCACAACAGACAGAACTTAAAGCCTTAAACTTAAAAACTTTAAAGGATGTGTGATTAATCTTGCATTTCCTTTCATGTTTTCAGATATACTCAAGGACAAGAAAACCCATCCAGAAAACAGAAATGAACCAAAACCAACTGTGAAAAAGATTGACACCACAACTACCACAAGCACTGTCAAGTCATCCTCTAAACACAGTGTAACTGGAAATGGGAGCAATCCAGCCCCGAGTTCCTCACTTGTTATTTTAACAGCACTAGCAGTTCTGTGGCATCATCCACTGTAGCTGCATTGCCTTGCAGGCACTGCACAAGCCTTTCTGTTCACTGTCATTTATACCTACAGCCTTACCCGACAGAAAACGAATTTAAATGGCTCTCTAGTTTATGTGATATGTTAGAATAAATATTAAACAATATGCTGGAGTTGGCAGATACCAGGTGTCATGACTTACAATGTCTGAAGATAGGCTTTGACAAAGCCCACTACAATACAGAGGCAATGATGGAAATACCAAGGGAATAATTGAAAACACAGAAATTGTGTACGTGTGTTACTGTTTTTCTCAGTTTTGTTTGCTGGAATCTGACTGTCTGGGTTGGTTTGTTTAATTTTTCTGATAAATTATGTGGATGGTCAGTCTTCAAATTCAAGCCAGTACGTTATTTTTCTAGTGAACAGCAAAAAAGCTATGTCTACCATTGTAAACCATGTTAAAGTGAAGTACTTGTTCTCCACCAGCTTGATGAAATTCCTGAGTGGTCAAGAAGATCAAAAAGCGTGTTTGAAACTTCCTTTCACTCTTACCGTTTAGATTGTAGGCAGCAACATGAGAGCACATGTTATGTCTAATACATCAGTATAGTGCTCTTAACTATAGAAAAAATTAGAACCACTTTGTTTACTGAGGGATAGAGATAGTGAGTTTCCTAGCCCCACAAAATGCCATTACCAGATGCTTAAGCATATGCTCAAGGCTTATTGGATGAATGTCCAGCAGCAATTGGAAATGTGAATAACCATGTTTTATCCAGCTGAATGCAGCTCTGTAGAGATTAAGAAAGAGATAATTCACTGCAAACTCACTTTGCCTGTGTGATGTTAAAGAGAAACCAACTCAAATTTCTCATACAGGTCCCAGAGATATAAATTATTGGGAACTCCCGTTAGACACTAAATAGATTTTTGTGCATTGTGCATCTCTGAAACCAGCGGTTTTATAAACTGTGTACTATTTAATGACATTTAATGTTTAAAATTTTGTGCCATGGTAGGTGTAAATGTAGACCAATCTGAAATCTGGCGTTCTTTGTTATGCTTCATCTGGATTGCTACTCTAGAAAATGTCAAAATGGGCATCATATTACAAGGCTATTTTTTTAAATCGGTGATGCATTAATGCATTTTGACTTTTTGGATTAAAAAGTACTATAATAACTTCTAACGGGTTAAGAGTAAATCTGTGTTTTCCAACACCTGTTTACAGTGCCATTGAATATATATATGTACAAACACCACTGTATGAATACAGTGATTAATGATAAATACATGAAACATTAGAATTGTTCTATTTACTGCATTTCATAACTATTACAACAGTTTAATGGCTGTTTTTGTGTTGTAGACTTTTATCATGTACAGTTTTATAAGATTTAATGTAAAACACTTGCCTCTGATTTTTTGTAAAACATCTCTTTCATATTTAGAGTTATACAACCACTGACATAACTCAGAAGAGGAACGCTGTGTCTTACTAATCAACCTCAGGCATTGTATTGGCAACTTTGATTATAAAAGTCTGACTCAGAGAAGGTGCCATGTGCCAGTATTACTACTGGACATCATTATATAGGAGGTGGCAGAAATACAGAACAAGCATACAGTAAGTGAGCAAAGATTCATGACACTTGCATGTTTTCAGATAGTAGTAGTGAACATGTCTATGTTTTAATTATGTTTGCAAAGGTGGGCCTTGAGTGTTGTTTTTAATTTAGGCTCTTAGATTGTATTTACAGACATGAAGCTGCACAAGCAGTGTCTCTGAAGTGGTGGCAGCTAGGTTTTCTAAAAGATGCTTCCCTTTTAATGTTGAAACAAGGAGATAAAGTGGGAAAAATACTAACGTAAAATATTTTATATTGGAATTCTGATTTTTCCAAAATGGTAAGGCTGTTAATATCCCTAAGTAATGCTTTCTGGTCATATCAGTGAAAATCAGTTTTCCCCAAAACACTAAAATAGCTGTCCTGTGTTTCCCAGGGTTTGTGAGCTGCACCAGTCCTATTGAACCATAATTACAAATACCACTTCTTCTACTCATTTTCAGAGCCCTTTGGAAAAGTGGACTTTTACCTGAGGAGGTGTTTAAGTCATGTTATTTGTACAGTGAAAGGACACCGTAATTCCTTGTAGTCTTAAAGGATCAGTTGTGATGGCTGCTGTTAGACAGGTTGGTCCCTGTACTCACACAGAAATGTACATCATGTGCAAACACTTGCACCAGCTCCTCGGGAACACCAATCACTGTGGCTTCACTGAAGCAATTGCTGTCTGTTGCTTGTGAACATGACCCCTTATTTAGTATTCTCACACTTAACATGCTTAGTAATTGTTCAGGCAAATGTACCCACATTTGCATTCAAGTTTCCATCAGCATTCCTTAGGGATAGAGCTACAGATTCAGGGCTGGGCTCTGACACTACCAGATTTCAGCTGTGCAGCTTGCACTTTTCAGTTCTTCTCACCTGCAGAGCGAGAACTTGAATACCCAGACTTGTTTGTCTTTTTGAGGTTTCTTCTGTAAGAGGTTTTGTGCTTTTAGCTTGGAGCAGTGATTGGCTAGCCTAGTGCACTGCTGGTGCAGAGGAAGTTGCAGAAGCCTTGCAAAAGGCAGGTATAGAATAACTCAGCGAGGGACTTATTTGTTGTTCTAAATGTCATTATCTTGCTAAACAAAAACCTCTGAAAAACCAAGTGTTTGAATTTGGGGGTTGGTCGGCAAATATTAGTATAACGTAACATTCATCTCTCAACCTAAACAAGACAACCTTTTGAAGTTTCTGTAACAAAACTAGAACGAGTTCAAATTGTGGAGAAATAGAATCAACTCATTTCATGGGATTCAACCCCAGTATTTTAATAGACACAATTTGTTCCAGACAGAGAGAAGAGACTTTAGAGGACTCCACACCTATTAATACATTTCACACTAAAATACTTTTACACTGTAAGAAGCGTACTGGTCAAACCAGCATGAAGTATGTTCATAATGTGCATCAAAAATGGTGCAGCTTTAAGGGGCAATGCAGTATATTTTTACTGATGGTTTATGATTTATTTTTTTTTCTTAGGATCAGTTGCATTTACGTACATTAAAAAAGGAGTGTTTTCCGTCAAACACCAAATCTGTACCTGCAAGGGCAAACCCAACTGGCTGTGTCAGATAAAGGAAGTATTTCTATTCAGATGAATAAGATACTTATTTTACAAACTCTTACTTTGTTATCCAGGACACTGTAATTATGATGTAATTATGAAAGTCTAAATTCAAAATACTTTTTGTCTATGTAATCTCAGTGTAAAATAAGGTACTGGCCTAAGAGCATTGCTGTAGCTTTGCCTAACAGTTATGAATAGTATTTAGCCATTGCTTTTTGAATGTTTATTATTTTGCTATGACTTTCTTCTAATATTCTGCTGTGTCAGCATTTGTGAATGCCAGCGTTGGAAAGTAACTGATGTCATACATTTGTGAGTAAAATCAGTCTATCATTTTCTCTTGATAGTGATTCAGGCTTCTTACAAATAAGACAAAATTGACAGAGGCATACTGTCGGTTCTTAATGTTTCACTGCTATTTGGGCTCCATCTTACACCAGCTTTATGCAAGAGGTTCATGTGTCACTAGTCCCCTTCCTGGTTATGAAAGCATCAGAGTGAACATGGGTGGACAAATGCATGTGTGGCTGCGGTGTGCCTGTGCATGGCAACCTCCAGCTGTCTCTTCTGAGGCTCTGAGCAGAGTGTTCTCAGCTAATTTTCAAGTGGCTTTTACACCTCTCCAAATCACTGCACGGAGGCTGGCCAGGCAAAGAGCAGCACAGAATCTAGAGGCTGCATTTTCAGGGAGCTTCCCAGACACCTGCTATGAATTGCACTTTTTTTGTTTGCAGTTCAGGGGCTCTACTGAATCCAGCCTCTCGTTTGCAACCTTGCACGTTTTTTCTGGCTTGCCTACTGCCAGTGTTATGCCCTGGCTTCTAGTGTGCCAGATACTTTGTCTTGCATAAGCAATTATGAATCAGATCTCTCAGTCAGTAATGAACCTTTTGAGGTACAAATATCTGTCAGAGCTCGATAAGGGCAACACAGATAATTATGTCCAGCTGCACTGGCTTCAGAGGCTCTGTGCGTGGGTATCCTGCTATGAGATTCGCATCTCTTTGATCTCTTAAATCAGATCTGTATTTAATATACCCCTATTTCCTTTTGTTACTAAGACTGCAATGTGCATCATAATTTTAAATTTGACTCTAATCCTGCATGGGTCTTCTCAATGTTGTCCTAATGGATTTCTGTACAGATTTCATTTTAATGTCAGATGAGCCTTTTTGCCAGATTTACTGAGCCATTCTTACTCAATATTGCGTATGATTAGGTATAAGCAAGATCTCTTCAAGTGAAAGGAGCTGAAACACACATTAAGGTGAGATACTGAGTAGGACAGAAATCCAGAGCCCCTATGTTCCTAAATTGTACTCTTCACATTTAGCAGAATTTAAGGTTTAGCTGAAATTACAGTCAAAATTTCATACCTAGCATGGCGTCAAGGGGATTTCAGCCTGTACTGAGAATTGATAAGGAGTCTACCTATTTTTTAAGTGGGAGTTAACTGATGCGTTTCTCATGTCTCTGCATATGGGTGAATTTAGGACTGTAGAAATAGGAGGCATTTCCAAAGATGCATCCTGCACATTGAACATCACAGCATCACGAGTGCTTAGTGTTACAACTAGCCAAAAGGATGAGATACGTATTTTCATTATAGTATTTCACTACTCACAGTGTTTCTTGTAATGACATACGGCATGTGTGTTAATGAAAAGTGAAATATCTTACAGTCCTTACAGCTGTGACATGCATTAGTCAATAAGAACATGATGTTTTCTTCCCTTTGTCTGAAAAGTCCAGAATTATTACCAACACTAAATTCTCTTCTGGTTTCCACTGTCACTCTGAACAACTACATTTGAATTGTATTACGTATTAAGCCACCAAAAATAAATACTGCTCAAGAGATTTTAATAAATAGGTAACACTTGGGAGAATATCCTGCATTTAAAATAGAGAATGCTCCTAGGTAAGAAATCCTTCCTGCAGCAGAGCAGTTTTTCAGCTCCCTCTCCAGATTCATCACCATCCCTTCCACCTCCATACAGTCCAATATGAAGTCTGCATGCAGGAGGCTGGCGTGCTGCAGGCAGGAATGTGAATTAAAACTGTTGCTGTGTAGTGATATTTCGAACTGTCCTGGTTAAAGTGGGCCTCGTTTTGCTGGTTACAATGAATGCATTTAAACTGCATGTGCAAAGGCTCACTTACGTTCTTCTTCAGTAAATAGCCACAGTTGCCCCAGCTTTCAGAAAAGGCTGCTGGACACAGACCATGAAGCAGTATTTCTGTGTTGCTTCAGTGTCACTGAGATCAAGTTCAGCCCTTAAAATAGGCTGGTTTAGAGATTCTGGTTATTATCAACATTACAGTGATTTTCCTCCCTGAAAACCATGTTATACCCTTTTGAGAGAAGGGCACTGATGCTTTCAGGAGGTGTATAATGTACTTCATTAAATAACCAGTAACAGCCATAGGGGTTGGGGTTCTTTTTATTTCTGTGCAGAAAGTATTAATACTACATTGCAAAATTATGCAGTTTGCACTTAATCATTTCAATTAATCTTTCCTAAATTACCCAGTACTTTGTAATTATAATATTTGCAGCTAATTTAGTGCCATGCTAAAAATCACTGGTTGCATAATCTGAGCAATTAACATTTATTCAGGGTTTTTTCCTGTTGCAGGGGGATGTATAAATTACCCTCCCTGGCCTTTCTGTGCACCTCATTAGCACCTGCTGAAATTATTCTACAAGCTATGGGCATTTCATTTGAAAAATCAACGTGTTGCTGGTTTTGTGAGCTCCCTGCAATCACACCGTTGTAAAAATGGCTTTTCAAGAAAACATGAAAACATGTTTTCATATTTCTTCTGGGTTTATGAGCTAAGCATTTAGGCTCTTCCACGTAGAGGGGGTGCTGACATTTTTAAGGCAGTTCAAATGAGATTGTTAGATACCTCTTCCCTGTAATGAAGTACAGTATCCCAGATTTGTAGCCTTGTTTATTCAGAATTGAAAAAGGAAAGCAATAAGGCACCAAGAATATAGATCCAAGCATAACTTTCACATTTATATATTAATATATAGTTAAGAAGCTTTACTAATCTGAGCCTATCAAAAGCATTGCTGTGGTGGAGTCTAAAGGGTACTAGGTTAAAGTTGTGGATATAAAACCAGTTTACTTCAATCTCATAAGTAAGCTCCTAGGTAAATAGCAATTTTCTATGTAAATGCATAGTATATTGAAGGACATCACTGGATCTGTCTAAAAAGGAGATCTGAAAAAAACCCCTTTCTAATAAGAATGCCAATATCAAATATTTACAACCTCTGCACAGGCAAAATTGGGAAAGCAAAAAAGGACCCAAGTCTTTCCTGTGGGTATGAAATGTTGCAGCAGACCCTCAGCTCCTATAAATCACTGTAGCTCCTTTGATTTCAGTTTAACTATGTAAATGTAACCCCGCACAGTATCTAGCCCAAGAATGTGAATTCCTTCCCATCTTTTTGCAGGTGCAGAAAATCAAGAGTAGCTGCAGTGAATACAAAATTTGCATGGCAGTTTTACACTGCTGGTGCTACTGATCAGATAGTGCCTGAAAAGAAATCCTGTTACAGATGGGGTTTTTCCTCTGCAGGGGCCTTTTCCAGGAGCAGCAGGTATGATTTGGAGCTACAAGTAGATAGTCATACAGTGGGTAGAAAACCTTTCTCAGAGAGGGTTTGCTGATACAGATCAGGCCTAGAGGCAGATCAAGTTTGATTTTTCTGTTTCATGTTAAAACATACATCCAGAACTTAAACTGGCCTCGGAAACTAATTGAGACTCAGTGGAGAGCACTGATCATGGCTTTGATGTTTTCAAAGCAGCTTAAGCAGCAGAGAAACAGGGAGCCATGTTCTGATCCAGCTGAAGCTTGTGTATCTTTGCATTCAGTGACAGATAAAATTACCTCTGAGATTTCAGATTAGCAGTGATGAGTTCAATGCTGCACCCCTGGCAGTGTTCAAGGCCAGGCTGGACGGGGCTTGGAGCAACCTGGTCTAGTGGAAGGGGTCCCTGCTCATGGCAGGGGGCTGGAACTGGATGAGCTTTAAGGTCCCTTCCAAGCCAAACCAGTCTATGATTCTGTGATTAAGTTTGGGAGTTAGTGTAGCCTGATGTTCTACGGAGAAGAAATTACATTTCCTCCTAAGCAGAAATAAAGAGGACTCTATTTTATTTTATGCTAAACATCCAGCTTTGAAGGAAGCCTAGAGGTTGTTCTCAGTGCATGTAGTGATAATGGTGTTTGCTTGTCATGAAAGAGGATGTCCACCCTTTGGCTCTTTTTTGGGGCTTGAGAAAAGCTAAGGTTTATGTCTCAAAGATGACAAGTCATTCATGGGCAGAAGTTGTAGACAAGTCCTCAGAACAGTAAAGAAAGCAGTAAGACATTTGGTGATGGTCTCATTGAGAAATGAGAAAATGAATTTAACTGACATATTTGAACTTTCGCATTAGGGATGAACAACAGAGTTGAAACCTACTCCCAAAACACTGCAGTTGCATATGGGAGCAGGCTAATGTAGCAGCAATACTATATGTTTATTGGATCCCACTTAAAATATGGGGCAGTATTAGAATTAAAACGGATGTCAGTACACTAAATTTTGCATAATACAACCACTTACTGTACTTTGCTATCAGAACTAATACAGTATGAATGTTTACAGTACACTGGGGTAGAAATTCTAGTAAAATATGTGCTTTGTCATTTAGCTTTTTCAATAATTAGTTTATGGCCTCTTAGTCTTTTTTTAGTTCATTTTATTTTACAGGAATTAATAGGCCACTTACATTTGTATTTTACATTAGTTGCATCATGGGTATTCAAAGTTCCAAAATAGACTGGTTTTGCCCTAAGCTGTATTCAAGCTTGAATAATTATTTCTATCTCCAAAGCACGTGTTTTATTTGCAGTATATCGGCTTCTTTTTGTTGAATAAATTTGTCAGTTTTCTTCAGTTTGTTTTCAGTGTTCAATATACGATAAAAGGCAATTTGAAAAGCAGCCTGAAAACAATGTCTTAAAAGAACAAGGCTACTTTGAAAAGTTAAAGTGAACAGTGTGTTTTGTAAAGGGCACTGAACTATGAATGGGAATAAAAATAAATAATCCACAGTAGGAAACTGTTGTCTATTAGAATTTTTGTATTTTTTCCCGAAGTATTTTTCATCATCTTTGTTGTAAGTTACAAAGCTGATAAATCTTAAATAAAATGCTTTGAATAAAGGTTGCAGACCTTGAGAACTGCTGAGGAACTCAGTATTTTGGTCTGTTTCTTCAGCATGTAACTAGTTACTTGCTCTTTTTCTTTCTTGCGCTAAATACAGTGAGATGTAAAGGTGCCTACCTGTTCTCCTGGGAGTTCTTAATGTTATTGAAGAGACACAGTACTCGCAGCAGTCTGCTGAGTAAATGCCAGCATACCTCTTCGCAACAGGTAGGGCTTCTTCATCAACCTTCCATTCCTGCATAAACAAGCAGATCTGAGTTCTCCACTGACCAAGGCCTTGCAGTCACTGCGTGCCACATGAAGAGCCTTGCCCTTGGTTTTGATTAGGATCGCATTACTTCCCTGTCTTCATGTTGGCCAGTGTACTAGAAAAAGGAAACTCCCTGCTGGTAGCTTTGTGTTTTCATCACTTGTCAGTTATGAACTTCACAGTTTCTCTTCTTTTAAGGGGAGAACCTCTAATCTGCTGTTTTTCTGTCAGATGCTGATTATTGTGGTTGTGCTTCTACTATTTCCTAACGTGACATGGTAGAGACCTTTTGCTCTTACGAGCGTTTGTTAAAGTTACTTTTCATGAGTTTCTTTTCACTGCTCTATCAACACAGCTGTTTTGTGGGGGGTTTTCCTGCTTAGAACCTGGTGGGACGCATGTTAGCTGTTTTATCTCTTATTTCCTGTTTCAGTGGCATTTAGGAGCTCCTCATGTAGAAATCCTGAATGGGTTGAGTGAAAACTGTAGGACAGACTGATGAACCACAACAGAATTATGAACGAAATGTTCTTTTATTCTTTAAATGCTTGTGTACTTACTATCTACCTACCTACGTTTTTCGTACTCGTTTTGTTTTCTGATTGCATGATGATTTGAGTGTTGCCTCCTAAAGCATCCATGATTCCAGCTTTCCTCACTTCTTTCAAAATGCTTCCTATTTGAGGTCTGGGAATTACACACATCTACTCTCCATTTATGGAAGTGCTTTTTGCTAATATATTCATTTTTGACCCAGCTCCAAAGACATAATAGCCAACAGCTCTTCTCTGCCGATGCTAGAGGAATGCTAGTTCTCTGAAGTGCTGCCTCATAAAAGCCTTTTAAATTTAAGGATTTCATATTCATCCTCTAATTAAGCAGGTGTCTAAATCTGTGAGGCTGCTTCATTCTGAAACCCCAACCTGCTTCCACTTCAAAGGATGTTATTTTTTTTCCCAAAGATGTTTTAAAAAGTCCTTCTTTGACTGTTCATATTTGTAGGGTTATTTAAAGGCTTTGCCTCTCACCTGATTCAGTACTTATTTTCCAAAAATACACCAAATATGTCAGATCTGACGAGATGCCTCAAGGATGTTCATTAATAGTAGCGCTGGAGTTTGTATCTTTGAAGATCTTTAACCATACTGAGTAACTAGCCCTCCTGCTACCTTAATGACAGAAGTGGTTGCAACTATGATCCATGTGATGCTTTTCCCATTAGAAATCCAAACCCTTCCTCATGTTTTTCTGGTGGTTGTTTTTGGGGGAGTGGGTTTGGTTTTGGTTTTAAGCAATACGTCAGTTTGGCTCCAAAACATGTCTGGAATTTGTCAAACCCAAACCCTAGAAAAAAGAGGGGATTTAGCCTAGCTTGTCCCCAGGGTTCCAATATGGTGCAGCTCCAAATACAACCACTGACTTGCCTTATGATACTGAGAGAGGCAGCATGACATTAGTGTAGGAAGTCTTCCTACACTTCAGATTTACATCTGAAAATAAATAGGCTTTTTTTGGAAAGAACACTTGTGAAAGCATTATAAATTCAGGCACTCAACATTAACTACCACCCTCCTAAAAGAGCAAACTGAAAATACTCCTGCTTGTATACGAAAAAGACAGGTTTTATTTGTATTTCTTATGACCTCTTTGAGATCATAATAAATGCAAATATTACAAAAAAAGTAAGCGCATATTAAATAAATAAAAGACCTTCAGAAGAAAGAAAGAATTCCAAAAGCAACAGAAACCCATGTCCTACACCTACAGGCTCATGTCCTACAACCACAGATTACTACTTTTCCATCTTGTGTGTTTTCAAGGAAACAACATACGGATGAAGAGAATTTCCCAGAGCAGTTTGGAGGAGATAACACAGATGTGTGTGAGCCCTGTTCACTCAGAGTGGCTACTCATATTTACTTAGGGACTTCCGCCTCTGCAGTCACTGGTCCAGGCAGCACCTAGCACTTCATCCCCCACTCAGAGGAGACAGATAACTCATTCCTTACAGGGTTGGCTCCCATCCTTCCAGAGGCATTAGTCTCTCTTATCCCCAGTGGGTAAAGGGCACAGTGTGCCTCTCAGCCATGAGGACCCATGTTTTCCCCCAGCGTTTGCAGTGAGTCCAATTGCCATTCCCTTTTTCTAAAGGTACATGCAGAGCGTACAGATGGTCCCCAGGTTAGTCCACAGAGCTTGAAGGAAGGGAGAGAAGTTTACACTGATCTTCCTCCATCCAGGAGCAAAAAAGGGATGAATTAGGCCTCAAACAACCCTTCAATTTCAGAGCTATCCTTTAAAAGAAAAAAAGCCTTTTTTCATATGACCCATTATTTGTTGATTCGAGCAAGTGCTGGGGCAGCAGGAATTTGCTCCCTTTATTGTACTGCGCAAACTGTTACGGTGTCTGCCCTCTGTTTTCTCAGCCAGAAGTGAGCAGGCTTTTCTAGCTGCAAAATCAGTGTTTTTTATTACAGAGCAACTCGGTCTGCAGACCTAGAGAGTATTCTGGTCCTACAAGGTCTAAAGTGTGGATTTCCTCAGATCTTTCAGGAATTAGCAACTGCAAAGAGTGCCAGTGGTTTTACTTTTTCCTTGAAAGCTCTGCCCACACACCTGGTGTCTTTCTCTGATGCATTCAGCTTGTGGTCATCACCTATCATTTGTCTTTCCTCTCTCTATGCTGCCTTAAATTGGATGTAAAGTTCTTGAGACACATTTAGGGCATCAATTTCCTCAAGGCATTTCTTTAATTTAAGGAAAGGACAGAGACTCCAATTAACCTCCGGTGAAGAGACCCATAGTTCGCTGTCTGTCTGGGAAAATGAACTTCAAGGAACGGTACTCTTATATTGTGAGTGCATGTCAGAACCACAACCAGAACTCATGTTTTGCCTCTTACTCTGGCAAGTATTAGAACAGTGTGAGCAAGCAAGTTCATTAGCCTCCCAGAGCCTGATTTTTGTTCTACTTGCAAAGAAGAAATTATGTTTACCATGGATGAAATCCTAGAAACAATGAACGCAAATCAGGACCATCAACCTGTGCTAACTTACTACGCAGTGGTAAGCACCCTTCTCTCACAGGTAGAACAGAAATTCTTAAAAGGAAATGCATTGGCAAACATTGACTTTCTGATGTTACTCACAAGATTATGTTCATACCCACAGGTATGCAAGTCACTAGAATAGCAGCTTTTATATTCTGAACAGAAAGTTGAAGCGCAAGACTGACATCTGCACAGAGAAAAATGAGCTAATAGGAATATGATTCCTTCTGTTTGATGCTGCCTAACTCCCGATCGCTCATTCTTGGGCAAAGCAGAACCTTGGAACATGCCTCCTTCAGACAGAAAGATGTAGCAGCGCATGCAACAATAGCAAGATTCAAACCTATACTGCCTGAAAAATCTAGCTAGCAGAATACTACTGCTTTGTCCCAGTAAGCAGCTACATACAAAACTGAGATCCCCAAACTATTTTACTAATACTGGAGTAAAAAGTGCTCCCAGGATGATGCAGGTCACAACTGTAGGGTCACTCGCCGTTTGCTTTTTTCTTCCATAGCAGCCAGGAGCTCTCTCCAGCCCTTGCTCAGTGCTCAGCTCTACCTCAGAAATGAAGCTTGTCTTGCAAATCATCAGGAGTCTTTCACCAGCAGAGCTGGTTCATCTAACAGACTCCAAAGGGATGATTCACACAAAAACATAGGGATCTGTCTCCAGGGAAAGAGCTGAAGATACACCTCAGCCCCTCACTGCTTAGGCGATTCCTTGGTACACATTCCTGGACACATCTCTCTTGCTTCTTGGGCAGTAGAGGGCTGTGGATTCTCAGAGTGTAAGACAAAGGATGGTAATGCTCACTGTTGCCATGTTTTGTTCTCCTGAAAACAGACCTAAAAGTAACTTGCGGCCAAGATTTAAACATTTCATAGTGGTCAGCTACCATGGACAGTCACCTGTGGATACCTAAGCTTGTAATCCCAAACATACCTAGGACTTTCTCTAAGGAAAAATAAAGGAAGACTATTTCTGCTAACATTTCTGGGGAGCCAGCCTGGGACACAAGGCCGCAGAAACAATAGTGGCTGAGTTACAGACTCTGGTCTGGGTGAGATATGAGAGGGCTTAATTCACTGCTTACTGAGAACAAGGCAAGGAAGTGATTTAATAAATTACTTTAAGGTGCTTCACTTTAATGATGATATAAGATGGTACTTTGTGTTGTCACATGAGCAAGGGTCCGTGAACTGTCAGTCCTCATTACTTGGGCAAACGCTCTTCTGAGAACTCCCAAACGACTTCATGGTACATGGAAATGAGTACATGTCTTTAATGGTTATCTTTAAAAATCAATAAGCATACAGTTTAGAAAGAAGGCAAATCAGTAAATGGAAGGAATCATAATTAAAGAGAAGCGAAAAAATGAAGAGCTAGAAAAAATAAAAAGCATTACTAAGAGTTATTGCCTTGTCCCATGAGACAAAAGTTAAGCATTACAACTCCTGAGTGGACCGGTGGCCCATGTCAGTCTAAAATAACCTATCCCAGAAAAGAAAATAGAAAAGGAAATGAAGAAAGTACAAAAACCCCACAAACCCATCAAGGAGAATAATGGAATCAGTCACGCACTGGGTACATTTCATCTACCACCGGGATTTATCATTACGTTCTGAATTTGCTGTGACAGTGCATCTAGGGTCAAGTAAATGCACATCTTTGTACCACCCTGTGCAGTACACATTCACAACTTTTTCCTGAACCAGTGCAAGACCCCAGTTTGTTTTGATACCCCTTTTGCTTTGTAAACATTCACATTTCCATTTACTGTACTGAACTGCTCACCCATTTTGAATCATACTCCTAGCTCCAAGCTGTCTTCCAGAAAATAATTCTCTTTAATTCTAGTATTCCGAGTTAGAATAACAGCAGATACTAACCTTGTGCATGCTATTCACTAATCATTCTATAATAGCCTCTCATTAAAATAATCACTGTAGATCTTTTTTCAGTTCTGAGAGGAGTTTCCCTCCTGTCTCTTATCAACATTTAGCACCTGTGTTTGAACTCTGGTATCTGCTCTACCTTTTATTTTCCTTCCCAATAGGAGGTCTACAAGTGAACAAAGTCAGTCAGGAAGGAGAGCACTAATGACTTCTCATAGGAGTCTTCATCCAGGCTCCTGAGCAGGGTCCTACAGTGTATGCGCAGCAAGTGTAAGGCAGGTGAAAAACTCCTTCCAAGCAGCAGAATTAAAGAGATAGGTTTTTTAATATTAGTTTCAAGCTCTCTCCTAAATTCATCAACACCAAATTCCACATACTGCCCTGGATAGGAAAAAAACCCCAAGATTTGGACTGAGAAAACTAAGCAGCAAGTTATAGAATGTCATTCACGGAGCATAAATGGAGGTTTGACACCAGAGAAGAGCCACAGTTACAGTGCACAAGTGTTCTCAGATTCTACTCTTGTTATTGCCACCTTATATGATTGCGTATGAAAAAAAAATCACAACCTAACAGTGAAATTCACAATACTTGGGAAAATTTAATTGAATTCTTTGTGGTATTGAAGGGTAAATATCTTCTCTTAAGACTACAGAGTACTGGGTTTAGTCCTGTGTTAGACTTCACCTTTTCTTTCTTACTTTCACTACAGTACAAGTTATACAGAGGAACAAGTATATTATTCCATTTGGAGGAGTGTGAGTGTACACTAAACTCGTCAGCTGAGATGGATGCTTAGGTTTTTCTTTAGCTCATTTTTCATTCACAGAACCATAGAATGGTTTGGGTTGGAAGGCACCATATGGCTTATCCAATTCCAACCCCCTGCCACAGGCAGGGACACCTTCCACTAGAGCAGGTTGCTCCAAGCCCCTGTGTCCAACCTGGCCTT
>JARCZZ010023328.1:0-14512 GCA_030323915.1 Brotogeris chrysoptera
ACACCTCCCTTGAGCCTGGGTCAGGCCGACAGATGGGTGCCTCTGTTCCTTTCAGAGTAGAGTCCCCCACCACTACGACCCACCAGTTCTTCCTGGCAGCGCCAGTTGTGAGCTCCTTTACCAGTGCATCAGTCGGTTGATCCTGGTGTGAGTGTGGTTTCTCATCAGCCCCCTGCAGGACAGCAAAGCGGTTCTGGGTTGCGGCAACAGATTTAGGAGGAAGCCCCTTACTTTCAATTGTCCTCTTCCTCCTTTTTTTGTTGGTGTTTTTTTTTTTGTTACTGTTTCCCAGCTTCCTGGGTTAATGGCCTCCTTTTTTCCTCCTTGAGCTACAGGGGATGTTGGAGACCCCTGCACAGTCTGGGCCTAGAGCAGGCAGTGCTGCTTCCTATCAGCTTCAGTAGCAGCCTTTCCCTGGTCAAGCTCTAAATGCTGGGTTGCAATGCCCTACACTGGTCTATAATTTTTTTTTTTTATTTAGAAAAAATAATTTTTACATATCTTTAGCATTTCTCTTTCAACCGTGTCACTGGTTTGAGAGAGCCAGTGAGACAACTATACATCACACAAGAAGTTCTATCCTTTCTTTTAGTTTTAACAGCAGGTGCATGATTATGCCGCTACAGTAACTTTGAACTGTTTAACTTACTAACACAATTAAAAGGAAAAAAAAAATCCTAAATATGTAATTCATAAAGCAGCATATTTTCCCTAATTAATTTCCTCAAAGTTTACAATATCTGTACTAATTCTCTGTAACTAGATATGTTCTGGATCCATTCTCAGAGAATCTGTGTAGAATAAACATTTGAAACATCTTAAAGACTAACTAAAACCATCTTTCTACTACACTGCAATGCAAATGATTTTTTTGGATGTTTTGCATTTTTATGCTAAATAGCGCAGCTGCAATTGATAAAGAGCAATCAGGCTAATTTAAGTCAATCATGTCCAGGAGGTTCTCATCACTTGCATAAAAATGCTCTCACAGTTACTTTAAGGCTTTACCACAGCAAATCACGCACCTCCCCCCAATTTTGGTACCTTAAAGTTCCCCCTGCATCTTATGCAACAAAGAAAAGCAAGCATAATTCTTATGGAATAAGAATCTTTATGGTTTTACTTGCATGTCTCATCTGAATAAGAGCTTAGGTTAATAGTACCACTAGAGCACAAATAGGATTTATCACAACAGAGCAACACTGTAACTTCAGTGTACATCAAGGCATCAGGTCAAAGGCAAAGTAAAAACTTCTAGCACTCAAAATGCACAACTGTTACCCTCTAATGCATAATCTGGATTACATTACTGAGATCATAACATATGTTTTGAATTTATTGGTTTGATTTATCAATACGGCACATCACAGCTGCCGTCCTGAGTTCCCTCTCAGCTGGTGCATTTGACATTTTAAATGGTGATTGTTTGTATTTTAGAATTGTCTATTAACTATTGCCACTACATTTTAGATCTATAAAACTATTACAGCCATCCCAGAACTCTTTCCTAGATGGGGAAAATCCAGCGCAATGGATCTGAATTCTCTTATAATTTTTACCCACGTGGCCAACAATGTGCATGTAACTGCTGACACTTTTCAGCCAGCTCAAAAATAATGAAATAAATAGAAGCCCTGAACTTCAAAGCGTGCCATGCCTTTATTCCTGTTTCCTATGAGACGGTTATGGGGTTCCATACAGTAACTGGAGCTGGAAGCAGAGAACCACATAAACATGCCCTGGATCTCTTTCTTCTTCATGAAGGGACGAAACCAAGTAACAGCAGGTGCTATCAGATTGACAACAACTGCTGTCATAGCTTCTTTTCATGCTCTCTTTGAGCAGCTGCTCATCAAAACCAGTTTCTCACTGTTCCCACCAAAGCAAATAGGGAAAATACAAAAACATGAAGAAAACACACCTACCGGTTATCCCGCAACTAACTAAGGCAAGGTTTGAAAAACATACCCTGGTCTTCAAATCCTAAAAACTGCGTCTGTCTCATTCGAAGAAAATAAGATACAATAATTTTCCCAATAATTTTTCATCTACAGTTGACACAAAAATTTTTAGCAGATAGGAAAGGTTCTCTTTTCATTGATGGACTCTTCTGTATTTTTTAAATACACTGAACTGTTAAATAAGACATCAAATAATAAAATAAGCTTTTCATCAAACTGTTTATCTTAGAACTCTAAGTGGATAATAATTCTGGGACTTATGTATGACTAATAATAACTATTGGAATTAATAACACATTGCAAATCTGACCTCATGCTCTAGAAATGCTTCTTTCAATTATGCATCAGAACATAAAATTCCTCACTAACGCTAAACCAGCACAAAATAAAGCCAACTAACTAGAGGAACAGGCAGCACCTACCTCGGGGGTGTGGAGCCTACCTCTGTAACTTGTGAGATCATATCAGAGGTCTGCGTCCAGTCTGGACTTGCCCAGTGCAAAACAGATACTGAAATATTGTCATGAGCCCAACTGAGGCCCCATCTGGATGGCCGTGAGACAGGCACAAAGTGTACTATGAGAGGCTGAGCCCCAAGTTTGTGCGCCCTAAAGAAAAAGCCACAAGGAGATCTTACTGTTGTACTCAATTACTTAGTGAGAAGGTATGATAAGAGTCAAACTCTTCTCAAGTGTGCTGCAGGATGGGATGAGATAACTGGAACATGGAAATTCCACCCTGACGTAGAAAAAAACCACATCTTTTGCCAAAAGCTTGATCAACTACTCAGCACTTGACAAGTCACACCTGCAAGGAACAGGAACTGAACACAGGATCCTGTACTGTGTTCAGTTTTCATGCCTGTTAGACAAAAAAAGATGTGGACAGGATGGAGAAGGTCCAGAGAATGGGCACACGTTTTCCGATATTTTCAGGAAAGAACTGATAGAATAACAGAATGATAGAATAATTATAACCTGCTTTTTAATAACTACAAACAATATTATGCCCCTGTGAACAGAAGTAAGATCAGTCTCTTGCTCTCACATCTTTATTATAATAAGGTAGAGTATATTATAAAGATGACTTAGCTTGTAAATGGAATTACTCCAGTTAAAATGAAAGAGAGGCTGGAAACAAGCAGTACATTAGCATAAATTAGAATATATATTTACACAAGATTTTAGGAGTAGGTGGTGTATTTAGCAAGAAAAGCCCAAGAAACAGTAGCGTTTGATAAACAGAACATAGTCACAATCTTGTGTAGCAACACTAATACTTAGGACCTGACCCACATCAGCAGTAAATATTTATGTACAACCCTGGCAGTAGCAATTACCTCACTGAGGAAGGCTATCGGTTTGGTCAGACATTACTTCCCCTGCATAAATCCATGATGGCCACTCCTAATCTCCTTCCTGTCTGTCATATATTTGGAAATGGCTTCCAGGATTATTCTTTCCTTATTACGACCTTCCCAGGGATCAATGTGATCTTACCAGCCTGTAGTTCTTTAGATGCTCCTTCTTGCCTTTTTTAAAGATAAGAACTACATTTACTTTCTTCTAATCCTCAGAAACCTCTCCAACCACCCTGACCTTTCAAAGATAACTGACACAAAGCTATTGGCACTTGCAGGTGCATTCCAGCAAGGCCAAGGAATTTCTGTGTGCCCAGTTTCTTTAAATACTCCTTGAACTCACCATCCTGCACCAAGGATAAGTCTGCCTGGCCCTGGACCTTTGCACTGGTTTCAGAGACCTGAGACTGCTGAAGGCTAGTCTTAAAGGTCAAGGTGAAGAAGGCATTCAGTACCTTTGACACTCCCCATGCCCGTTAGGATCAGTTCTCTACTCCCATTTAACAGTGAGCCCAGATTTTCACTAGTGTTTCCCTTGTCTGCTGTTGATGTGCCTGTAGAAACTTTTCTTGTTGCCCACCACATCTCTTGCTATATTCAATTTCAGATGAGCTTTGGCTTTCTTAACCCTATAGCTGCATGTTCAGATGCCCTATTCCTCCCAGGTCACTTGTGCCTGCTCCCATCCTTTTCATTTAGCTCCATAATTAGAGGAGGAGGAGGAATGAGAGCTGACTTCAATTATACAAAAGCAATCGTTTATAGAAATGCACAGTACCAAAACATTCTCATGTACTTTAACAATTCCTGAAAGCATTCTTTGTCCAGGAAAAACATACATCATTTAAGTTTACCCTCTCGCTAGGTATGTAACAGACTGCTCCAAAATTTATGACAGAAGATGACACAGTAAACCAGCCCACTGCCAGACCACTAGCACACCAAATCATGCTCGAAGAGAAAAAGATAGCAGAGGCAACTGGTACTTCAATGCAGATAGGCCTGAACTTTTACTTGGCTCATAAACCAACACAGCTGCAGGGCTGGGCAACAATCATGAGTCACCAATGTAAGAGAGTCTAGGTCAAGTCTGGCAAAGATTTCCTGCCTGATTTAAACTGAGTTTATTTGGTCCAATGACACTTTTCCTAGAAAGAGAGGGCAGGCTGACCACACATGTGTCTGTCTGTATTTGTGGCCTGACACTTGGCAGGAGAAACTTCATTATGTTTATGGTTATGCTTAGGAAAACTACTCTCAATTGTTTCCAGTCTGTTGCAAACACAAACCTACAAGCTGTATTAAATATGTACTATTGTATTTACCACAACTTTACAAAATCATGCACAAAATCCTAAAATGGGATAAAATAAAGGCAACTTCTCTTTGCCCACTATCAGCCCAATTTCTGCCAACGTTTCAAAATAAACAAGGAAGCAAACCAATCCTTATTTTGCAAGGTCAGACAGGACCTTATCTACAGGAAAGACAAAACTGGCTTTAAATAAATAAATTATTCAGGAAGAGAAACGCCATTTTCTATTATATCATTCATGTAGAAAGAGGAAACAGCTCCAGAATGAAATATCATAGTAATTAGCTGTCTATTAATGAAGAAAATGGAATTTCTTCTAGGCAAAAGAGCAGAATGAAATTTACATTAGCCTCAAAAATGTAATAAACTAAAAATAAAGGAAAACATTACAATTCAAATAATGTGCACTGGATGAGGTACTGCAGAGAATTAACGTTTCAGTCTTTCATTTTCACCCTTTCTAATCGCAGGAACCTCACTGCTGCTGACATAAATCAGAGAAATTCAGCTATAAGAATTCAAAGACAGAAAAGGATGTGGAACTATACGAAAATGCAAAATACCGAGAATCATGGAATCATTCAGGTTGGAAAAGACCTTTAAATTCATTGAGTCCAACCGCTAACCCAGCACTGCCAAGTCCAGCACTAAACCATGTCCCTAAACGCCACATCTACATGTCTTTTAAATACTCCCAGGATGGTGAGGCCTTTTTTTCTAATATCCAGTCTAAACCTCCACAAGCATGATTTGCATCTTCTGTTTGAAAGTCAACATAGTGCAAAGACCACTAAAAGCTGTGCATTATGTTATGCTTTAGAGTTCCAAAACATGGAAAGGATCAGTGAAGCATAATCTGGAGCTCTGACATATTTATCACACTTTGTCCTCTACAGTTTTCTTCCTTGCCCTGCAAGGACTCTGCTTTTTTTCACATGACTTTGATACTTTTTTACATTTAAGGATGAAAGGCGAACCTCCAATACAAATCTTCCCTGTAGTGACCCATCCTCCATGCAAGTCACTGACCGAAAAATCACTTCTGACATGGCAAGCAGGCATCATGAACACTTCTTTTCAGAAATGCAAAGAAAAAGAATATTAGTAACTTCTATTACTAATGGTATTAATTTCATATTACTTTAATATTTGTGCTGAGTTTTAAGGAAACATTAGTGCTCTCAGTGAAGAATATTTCAACTGCAGTGTTCTTCCATGTTTTCTACTGAAAAACACTAAATATGTTGCAACAGAAAGTAATGTTCACTGATCTTCCTACAAGAATGTTTAAACTCAACCTCAAACAGTACACATTCTTTGAAAACAGCAAATTATTATTTATGCAAAAGATTATGAATATATCGAAATGGCCAGATACAATAAATAGTATCATTTTAATTAGGTATTCTAGGAAGACAGCTACATTATTTATGAATACTACAATCTATTCCAGAATCCAGCACAGTATTGCTGTAACAGTTTTCAGAACTATTAGTAAATGATGCAAAGAAAAAAATAATTAAACTTTTTAATGGGAAGCATTTTAAGTATTTCTTGGAACTCCATTTAAATGGAAAAATAAGCATGCAATGAACATGATCCAGAACTGCATTTATTTACACGCTCTTCAGTCTTTCCCACCCTGTACCAATCTTGTGCCTGATCTCACAGTGTAGGGCAGGTGGAAGAAAGTCTTTAAAGATAAGAAACAGCTGTTGTGTTTGTTTGACCTGAGGGAGAATTTGAAGGACAAAAGCAAAAGGACATAAGAAAACAGCTTTCATAAATGCAGTATTCATAATATTGTTTCAGACTGTTTCTATTTCAGACTACAGTATATGATGTGCACCTTGTTTGCATCGAACTTACTTCCACTGACAGGCAAAAGCAGAACCTCAGCAAAGGTGATGAATCAATGGTGATTCACAAGCCCAATATGAATACCTACAAAACCAACCTGCTTTAAAAGTAAGTTATTATGGACAGATAAATCAACACCACTCATTACAAAATGTCAGAATTAAGATTTGCCTTTGCAAATAGTTTGACCCCATCCTGCAGAAACAGAAACCAAAGTACCTTTATCCATTTTATTCTATCTTCTGGACTACTTTTGAATCCAACTTCACACTACTACAAACATTTTCAAAACTCTCTAAATACTTGACTTATAACTCTCAGATTTTATATTGTTAGAGCTTAGTTCTGCAGTACTTAAATACATTTCTAACACTAATCATTGCAGAACTCTACCAGCTCAGCAAATATTTAAACAGCTCTCTACACCAGCACTGATGTTCCTGCGCCAGAACTCTTGAGTAGTAGCATCTTCTGCAATTCCCATCCACAGTTCCATGCTCCTTTTTGGAGCCTGAAACTGCTGATTCATTTCCTGCTGATTCTGTAGAATACCTGATTTTCTTCATGAAGCATTAGATTATTATTAATACTCAAGAAAAATCTCCTTGCCTTTCCTTCTCTTGTAACTGTCAGTCCTTCAAATGCATCTGAAATATTTGTTTGCATTTTTAAAACATCTTTTTTTTTTCCCACCTTTGTAAACATTTCTTCTAGCATGGTATTGCTTACGCAGTTTCTTTTGCAAAACTAAAAATATTCACAGTCACTGTTAAGCAAGAACCTTTAAAAAGAGAGAAATTGATCTGTGGCAGAGCATACAATGGAAATTCCTCATTATGCACATGGAGTCTTTAAACAACTAGCTGGTAGAATGGACACAGGTAGGAAAAGCATTGTCATATAAGAGGAAAAAAAACCCTACAGTATATAACCATCTGTAACAACATCACTAAACCTTGGCATTCTCTCATCACTTTTTACATACCACACTTCTTTCTCAAAAATAACGGAAATTAACACTAATCATAGGAGTAAATTAATCATCTCTGTGAGAAGGAGCGAACATTGAACAAAGAAGTACAGAGAAAATAATTCAGAGCCTTTCTTTGTATTTCACAGAACAGATAATAACCAAAGGCAATTATACAGATTCAAGTTACTTAATGCCACAGAATGTCATTATTTCTTTAACAAGTATTACTGCATCACAAATTTTATTGCATAGAAACACTGCAACTAATACTAGCAGAGGGAAGGCATATGATCCCTTGCAGGAAACACAAATACGAAGGATTTGCCTGAAGAGCTAAAATTTATGTTATAATGCCATGCATTAAAATAATTACAGGAAAAGAACCAAAGAAACAAATTAAGAACTACAACACAGTCCACTAACAGAGCAGTTTACTAACATCGTTGACCACTTACATGACCAAAGATCTAGAAATAACATTTTTCAAAGGAGGCGGATGATTTCAGAACTTAGTTACAAGCACATTTTCCCTTGTCAAGTCCAGCAAATGTTAATTAGTATCCTGCCTTTGAGAACATTTTGTATTTTAATTACGTCAAATTCACAGCCTTCTTATTAACTACATATGTTTAGTAATTTTTGCTCTAAAGACATTAGTATCATTATTTAACTAGGTGCTATTATGCACAGTAGTTGTCCAGCCCAGCTTCTTTTTAAACATCAAACCCCTATTTTCATGGCTTTCTGTGCACAACTGCAATTCCTCCCTGTGATAACTGGAAACTAAGATGATTGTTCCCACATGTCTGTGCCAGTTGGTGGGCCACAAGGGGTTTTATTTACTAAAGCCTTAAGGCTACACAACTTAACTGTCATGACTTGCTATAGTAGAGCTGTGAACTACCAATCTACCTCAGAAAGGCAGGTTTTGCCACAAATGTATTATCCTTCACTCGTCTAAATGAAACAGTACATTTATGTCTGGGATTCTGTCTTGTCCAATTTATAAAATGAAAAAGCAGCTTTCACTTGAACAGAAAACAACACTGGAAGCCACAAAACTGGAATTCCATTAAGTTTACCACACCTGGTAGTTGAAAATACACCAAATAATGACAGAATCAAATTGCTTAGGAGAAAATGCAAACACTGCTCCTTTTGCAGGAGACAATTTGTAAATACTTTTCACCCATAATCATGACAAATCTTTCAAGAATTCTAACAGCCTGAATTGTTTGGTGATTTAAAGTATGCAAAGTACTAGGGAAACAGAAAGCCTTCCGCAATGATGTTATCATTTGGGATATGGAGTGTGTGACTTCATCTTGCCTTACCTGATTTTATTTAGAGTTTTCCCTAAATATTAGCAGGTCATCTGTGAAACCATCTATCTTTCATAAGCTTAGATTCTTATTTTCATTTTCCACTGTGATACCAAGACCCAGAGAGCTCTTTCCTTCTAAAAGTTAAATGGGCAGGGAGGCAAGGAGGGGGAATTACACTACCACATTGCTGTAAATAAAATGTTATCCAGAATCCTACCACCAAAGAAAGAAAGACAGAAAAAAAAAAGCCATGAGGTCTATAGTCAGTATGAGCATCTCCAAAGATTTCTGGATGGCCACAGCTGCAGAAGCTTTTTTTATTTCAAATGAGCCGTATCTCCTATTTTATTAAACTCTGCTTCTGCTTCAAGCATGACTTTTTCCTCTGCAGTGATAGAGGGCAGGCTGAAAATACATCTTTGCACCTCCCACAGGCTTGAATATTGGAGTTAAAAAGAATTGTGCACTAAGAACTCTCTTACCTATGTTAGAAAGAGACCTCTTCAGTGAGCAAGGATACACTCAAATAGAACCACTAACTAAAAAAAAGACATTTTGCAGTCTCTGACCTTAGTCATAGCACAAAGCCTGAACTGTCCCACATTACATCCCTGCACTGCATTCTTAACACCAATACTAAAAAAATGAATAATAATAAATCCTCAAAACCATACAACCCTTACGATGCAAGAAGCAAAAAACCCTACCTTGTCTCTACCTTTTCTTAGCAAACTTTTACCTAGCTGTATGTACCCTACACAAGGATCAGCCTCATTGATGATTTGCTGTCTTCTTTTATTTTTACCCCAAGATAGCAGACACAAGACATCAGCTGCCATTGCCCTTTCCCTCTTTCGCTTTAATGAACACAAGGTATTTGTCTTTGGCCTTAAAAGCCATGGCCCCCCACTTCCTTTCAGTCAGATTACTTAATTCACATCTTCCTTCAAGTGACTCTAGCCCTTTCTCCCCAACTGTTTCTCTCCCAGCATAAAAGACAAAAATACACAAAACTACTTCAGTAACTTCTCATACTTCATCATTAATGCAATATGTGCAAAACATCATTAACAGTTTCAGACTAGGGGATTATATCTATCAATTATTATGCTAATTACAACTTCTACAGATTGTGCTCCCCTTGGGTTTGTACCTGGTGAAATTTCAATACTGTTTTGAGTTGGGTTTTCCTCAGCATTTTTTTATACAGTGCCAACATACTAGGATCATAACTAGGCCCCTTTAGGCTTAGTTACAATAATTGAAGTATGCAAAGAATTGTTTCTTAATCAATCCTATTAAAGTTCCTCTCAAAACATCTCTAGTTAGAGCAAAGGTTTTAGATTAGTAAATAACAGTACTATCATCATTCTCACCATTTCCGTCCACCAGAATCAAGCCTAACTGAAGCTTAATTTATCTTACCACAGTAAATTTGCTTGGATATAAAAAAACATTAAAGCTATCTAAGTGAATATTACTTTAAATGGCAACAAAGTAATTTTTTGTAAATCTATGAACTGGGTGGCAGGGTGGGGATGGGGATGGACACCACAGTTATTTATCACTTTAATTAAATAAAATACCTGAAAATGTGAAGTGTTTGGACAGTACAATAAACCTAACATTCATTAAGCTATTTGTCCCAAACAACTTGTATAAGGTCTTTACATATCAAGTATACAGGGTCTTATCTTTGTATTTTCATCTTTCCCATTTTATTTTTATTTGTGTTTTCCTATCTCTGGGCACTACTTTCGACAGGCCCCACAAATTGAACTCTCCACTCCTTTAATCACCTTTCCCATAGGCAATTCAATTTCAGTTTTTATGAAATAAAAATAATGATGTCCCCAAAAGAAAGACAGAACATTAAAAGCTATTATCAAGAATGGATTCAATTAGGGATGGTGGCAGGGTGTGTATGTAAATAAATCAATCAACATTTAATCTTCCTCCAGATAAATGAACGCTAGTATATAACTCACAAAGCAGAAAACACACATCTTTGGGATAGTACTACATATCTTGTATCTGAGAGCACTTCATTTGTAGTACTATAAAGCCACTGGGGTTGGAATGTGTCTCAAGTCACTTGCGCAATGCGCAAGGCATGGAGAACACTGAAATCAGACCATGCTGTCTAACGCACATTTGAATCCTGCAATAGAGAGACAAGAAAGGGAAAAAAAAAAATGGGGGGAGGGAGGGAAGACAAGAAAACCCCAAACACAACCCACACACAAGTTGCCTTCACAGTTTACTTCTAATTAAATACAGCATTTTGCTAATGTAAGGGTTCTTCAGTTTAACTCAGAATGTACTGCCTCGCCATTATGCCCCTCTCGTTCTAAACAGTACAAGGGCCCGCAAAACATGAAAGCTGCCTAGAAAGTGAAATGGCTGGCAAGCTCCATCTGAGATAAAGCTCCATTTGAAATGCACTGTCAAGAAAGCTGTGAACAGCTGCAGTGACAGAGAGTAAATGGCACACAAGCCTCCAGACTGCTGCTTTTATAGCAGGCGATCTTTCCTTCGCAAGCATAGGAGATGTACCAGAACGATACACTGGCAGCACAGCACAAAGACCACACTGAAATATCTGGCTCAGCCTGATTTGAAACAAGAAAAATCACAAAACAATAGAAAAATACAATTTCAAAGTAAAACAGTACCTTAGAAAAATGAAAACATGAGAAAGAAACATAGCTATATCATTATTATTGTAAAATTAAAAGCAGATTTACATTTCAAGCAATATCAAATATCAACATTGTAACAGAAATAAAAACAAAGTGTTTGTAGTTTTGTTCCAAGTATTCTGCGCTGTCTGCTTTTATTTGCTCTTTATGCAAACTAAGAACTGCCAAGAAGTCAATCATCTCACAGCCCTTCTCTATAAACCGGTTTGTTCAAAAGAAAAAACGGATTGCAATAAAATAGGTACTATAATCACCTCTCCTCTTCATTATTTGGTCTTCTCTATTAATACATGAATGCTGAACACATAAGTATTCAGTTATAATACAGACTTCGCCTATTTTCCTAATCCATTTTCTCCACTGACAGTACTACACTCACAATTTACAAACTTTCTTTGTAGACATCTACTTATTTCACAGTTCATTAACCTTCAAACAGCACACCTGGGCTTGGAGGTGTGTTATCTAACACAGTGATACACTAATAAAGTGCTAAGTGTGTTTGTGTCAGAATTGCTTATGAAATGAATGTTTTCCTTCACTGAGCTACCCAGCTGAAATGAATTTATTTGCATCAATTTATGTAGATTTTTTCCTTGATGGTAACAGCTGTAGTTAAACGCCAGTCACTAAGTACGTGCAGAGCCTCAGACTGTACCATCTACCCCTTTTTAAAGTATACAAATGGTAGTGTCTCATCTTTTTAAATCATCAAAAAGAATCATTCGAGCTGTTTAACCTCTTTCTCTCTGCAGTAACAGTACAAAGCTTCATTTAAAAATTAATTAACTTCTACAGCTTTTTCATAACAGCAAGGAAAATCTGAGCAAGTCTAATATTCCTCCTTTTAACAATTCTCTCTGGAGCACAGTGACATTTTCCCTGGAGTAGCATGACGTTGGCTCATTTCTATCTGACTTCAGGGGTTTCACATTGTTAATAAATAGATAATCAAAACAAAGGCTATATATGTTAGAGTAGGAAAAGTTTGCATGATTTGGCACTATTATCACATATACCCTTAAATATGGAACAAAATTAAATGCACGTCGCAGAGGTGGTCAACCTTCTAAGGCCTGGTTCCAAACATTTTTCCTACTGGCAATAAACCATTTTCAGACCTCCCAACTTTGGCCACCATGATAGTTCTTGCTTTAGAGGATTTTATCTTTTTGTTTCAGCTGTCAACAAAAACTTCAAATGATAGTTCTTAAAGTCAAACCTATTAAAATAACCCAAAACACTGACATCACTGAGACAACACAATCACCATGCAAAAAGCACATCGTGTTTAGGTTTAGACTTAATTACTGTTGGTTTTAATTTCTCTCTCATCATATGGAAAACTGCCATTGTACCTGAAATCCGATCCAATTGCCATTGTTTGAAGGAAGCTAATTACACTCATCAAAAAGCTCCAGATGTCCTCAGTGTACTTCTGGTGATCTGCTGTAACACATGTAAAACAACTATCTGACTAAGCAGATTGGCTAGTCTTGCCTCTCAATACTAGCCAGCATTCTGCAGTGTTTAATGTAACTCTGCTTAAACTTCACCTCAGACCATTGAAACTACTTATGTAAGAATAAGCTCAAACTTAAACTATACTTGTAAAGTACATTTTCTGAGCTAATTTTGCAGTGACATCATAAGAATTCCAGACTCGACATGACACAAAAAATAATGTACTGAATAACAAACAGTGATTGAATTCAGTAACAAAAAGTGACACTAATGAACTTATAGGGATACCTCAATGACAAGAAGCTACAATTAATACCAACATATTACTTGTAAGCCTCATGGCCTGTTAGACCTTGCTTGCAAGAACCATGGAGCGAGGTTGAGTTGTATCAAGTAGAAGAATCAGGGAACTCAAGCAGAACCGGCATTGTACCCCAGGGATCAATACTGCATCCAGTCCTGTTCAACATCATCATTAATGATCTGGACATGGGGTAGCACGTAGCCTCAGCAAGTTTGCTGACAGTACAACAGGGAAGAGCTACTGATACACCAGAGTGTAATGTTGCTGTTCAGAGGGACCTCAACAGGCTGAAGAAAGGGGCTATGAGGGACCTCATGTAGTTCAGGGAAAGGAAATACACGTGGAGAGGAACAACTCCATGCACTTGTATATCCTGGCTTACTATGAAGTAACTGGGATCCTACTGAGGATCTTTTCTGGATTCCTTTTATTACAGGATTTACTAAGCTGATTTAATTACAACAAAGTGACTACCAAGTAATCCTATTTAGGCAGGAAATTGACACTGCAACTACAAATACCTTGCTCAGTTTGGGATTAGAACTGGCCTTTGATGCTTACTTTCACCTCCAGAAAGAAGCCCCTCAGGGCAGGTTATGAGCATGTTTTAGAACAGCATAAAATTGTGCAGTGATAATTAACAAAACTATCTATTCTATAAATACACAATCTGTACATGCAGGAAGAAAGGAGTGGGGCTTAATGCAGGCCAAAATGTTATTAACTTTACTCATCTGGGAACGACCAACAATAGCTTGTACAGAACAAAATTCCTTCCATAATGATTTCCACCTGCTGGAGAGCTACCATTCACCTGTCATCTCCCTACAGCTGCTTTCCCATCTGCTGCTGGAAGCCACTGCCCTCCCTTTAGATAAGACCTGAAGCCTGGAGAGAGAATGAATGAATGATAGCCTGGAGATAGTTGCTGTAAGCAAACAAAACATTTTCCTAATTCCCAGTTGGAGAGAATGAAACCTGCTATGTCTCGAAACATTGCTGGATTGCTACCACAGCACAGTCTAGCCTTAGCTTAATCAGCTCAAACCCCAGGTCTCAGAGAGGGCCCTGCTGGCAAAGCAGTTCTTACTCCTCATCCATCTATATTGGTTGACTTGACTTGCTTGACTACCACATAAAACAACACTTGCTCATTCTCATAAAGAACTGTCTGGATGGCCACATGCAAAGAGTTGTGGTCAATGGCTCAATGTCCAGCTGGAGACCAGTAAGGAGTGGTGTCCCTCA
>JARCZZ010023329.1:0-11110 GCA_030323915.1 Brotogeris chrysoptera
ACTTTTTTCAGCAAAAATAAGTGCAGCTACAGGAAGAGAAAAAGATTTGAAATCTTCTCCGCTTAGTCTCCTGTGAATCTTGTCTTTCTTTTATTGCAGAATGGAACCATGGCCAGAACCCAGTTTTGGTAGTTTTGGATCCTTCTCTAAGTGGTCAAAATACCAGCCAAGCCTTCTCCTTTCATCTCTGGACAGAACCAAACCCTAAGATGTAGTAATTACAGCATAACCATACTGCACATAAGTAGAGAAGAAAAATTAATCTCATTAAAGCAATATTTAAGAAACTAGCAAATTATAAAATCCTCAAAGTCAGGGACAGAACCACAAAGGCTCACAGAAATAACATCCTGCCACCCTTTGGCTCCTTAGGGCTTTCAAACTCATAGCACTTTCCTTATAAATCCCCTCCACTTCCAGTTATCAAACAAGATGAATCTAGCCTATGGATTGAGCATTTGCTCAGAACTACTTCTCCCTCTAAGGCCATAACACCTCAAAGCTGTCAGCAACACTTGTCACCAAATACTCACTATACTCAGAGATAGAAATACATTCAGCTTTAACAAGGGCCAGCAGCAGTTTGGGAACATTTCTCTTGGCGTAAAAGCACTTTTCCCCAGCAGCTGTACAGCCCAAGGTGTCAAATCGCTTTCCCAGGCACTGTGTTGAAGCCTGAAAAATACAATTTTGATTTCCATTTGTTTTGGTGCATCGCTCCAACATGCGGTGTTTCAGCTCAGTCTGTGGGAAGTCTGTGAGCAGGAGGTTTCACTAAAATTAAGATTTAAAGCCTTAGGTGCAAAGCATATAGTTAAAGGATGCAACAAGGGAATCGTATACTCAGCATGGAGGAAAAAAGCCAAACCAAAACAAAAGTATGTTCTCCTTTTCACCAAGATATGCATGTCCCAGTCCTTAGCATGTCATTTCTGGCCAATGGGTTTGTCACTGCTCCCCCAGGGGCAGAGGGAATGTCTGTTCACAACAGCCGTGATAGCTCGGGTGTAAAGATTTTAGGGGAAAAATAATGAAAATTCTTTCAGACCCAAGACAAACATAACTGACACCTTTTACACTACACGTAGGAGAGAGTAGGATGCCAGCTTCCAGCTGCAAAACTGGAGAACAGATGTTTCAGCTGTAGCATGGGCACAGGTGTGAGGACTTAAAACTGGAAAACAATAAAGGGAACATTCATCCAAGTAAATTGGGAGCAAGGGGGGAAGGGTTGGTAGGCAGCAGATTTCTGACATCCTGGAAAATTCTTGCAAACACTGTGTCTACTGGGGCTTAAAAATTAGTTACCACATTTTCACAATCAACTTACCACCATTTTGAGGGAGCTCTATTATTGCTAGCTGATGGAAGCTAACTTAAGGAAGTTAATATGATTTATCAAAAGCTGGGGCCAGCGGCAGTGCTCTGGGATGACCATGCAGCTCTGCCTGTTCAGCCAGACCAGCCAATGCTTCATGTAGTCACAGTTCCCCTCCTTTTGGACAGCTGTCACCTGAGTGGTCTGTCAGGAGCTACGTGAGCAGGAGGACTTGGTGACAGCTCTAATGCCTGAGAATGAGAAATCTGTGAAGCTTTTCACACCCTCTCCCCTTCCACCAAAACCCAGCCAGACCTCAGCTAGGAGGAACTGTGATTTTGTTTAATCAATGGCTTTCAGCTAGGTTTCATTTCTAAGGCTGGCCTCTCAAGGGGGTTAACTAGAAACACATTTGGAAACCAAAATGAAGAGTCTTGAGTAGGTCACTGTAATAGCAGAGAAGGTGATTGTCACCAAGCCCCAGATGTGAGCAGTGTTTGGAGGTGTTCGTCACACAAGAGGAGCACTAATGCCACTAATAGTACCCACCCAAAACCGTGAACACTGCTTTTCTAGTCCTTCTCTCACCACCAAATGTTGCCACAGCAAAACAGGTTCTACCATGCTCCGCCACAGCAGAGGAAGAGACTTCCCTGGGCATCCGATATTGCACAGAACTGGAAAAAACATTAAAAAAATGCAAAACTTCCTACAAAGAGTTTTCGACCAGAAAGTAAAAGCCAACAACACAAAACCCCAAACAAATAAATAAATCTATCAGCATCTAAAGAAAAGATGGGTTTGCTTTTTTCCTCCAGGAGGACATCCAAAAGACTCACCGGGCCAAGTAACAAAATTTCCCTCTCCTCTAAATGCAGGATTGAATTCCACAATATAAAGCTTCATATTTTTCCTTTTTGGGGCTAACTCTCTATGGCATTAAGTTGGTTGACAGGCCTGACAGCAATCCTTGCACTGCAGGTAGCACAGAAATGTCAATTTTAATTCAGCATTTTCTATGCAATAAAAATTCAAAGCTCCTGTATGGGAGGAACTTCTAGAAGCCTTTCCTGAGGAAAGAATCAGCAAAACTTGTATGTGAAGGGATAGTGTCAAGGTGTGTGATATTGCCCTGGAAATCAGCCTCTGATGTGTATGCTTATTATGTACGCATAAATATTACATACATTTATACATGCACACACACACATTTATTTCCAACATTAAGGTAATTAAGTTACAGATATTTAAACTTCTAAAGCTGATTTAATCCTCTTTATGCTATTCTTGTCAAGCCTCACAATGTCTTTCAGAAGTTGTCAGTGTCGGCTGAACTATGTTGTTGAACTAGTTTCCAAGATGAATTCAAATATTCATGCAGGAGAGGAAAACCAAGATTCAAAGTCAGCTTCTAAATTGCAAGATGACAGATATTTCTTTTCATATACAGTGAAACATATCATCCAAGGGAAAAAAACAGAAGGGGACCTGGTAACCTATGTTAACATTTTGGACATTCCCCTGATGCCACATTTGGCTGTGTCCAACCATCAAAATTGCAAGTTGAATTGAGTCAGGTTTCCACTATGTAAGCATTCCGTTTCCTAAAGTGCTGCAGTTCAGAAGTCTCTGTAGTAGTGGTTTAGGCCAACTCGAGTTGTACTACAGAGTGCTATAGAAAATCTGTCTCAGCACTTGATCTCAGGAATCCAAACCTGGGTGAACCTCATCACAGTGAAATGAATAACAGAGGCCTTGTTCATTACTTCTTTGATGCACAGAACAGGACTTTTCCTGTCAGTTTAAGTGGTTTATTCATGTGCATAAGATATTTTTTCAACCAACGCCATAAAAACCAATAGCAATGAAGAGTGGTGCCTGTTATGTGAGATGATGTGGTTTGAGGCTTGCCTGCCACCACATGCTTACCAGAACTCTGGTCTGTATGAAGCATCTCTTTCAACTGTGCATTTTCTATTCCTGGTATTTGATTTTCTTTTATCAGCTTTTCTAGAACATCAAATGGGTTTTCTTCCTCTTTATACTGCCTCTTACTACCTGATGTCTCCTTCTCTCCTGCCTCAAGGTCCTCCCATGAGTGCTGACAGCAGTTCTCATCCAATAGGTCCAACTCTTCAGCCTCTCAGCATTCATGGCTGCAGCAGCCAGGATGAGCAGGTGCTGTGGGCAGTACAGCCACAGTATGGAGTGTAAGCCAACAAGATGCACATATTTTCCCTCTTTTGCTGGGCAAAGACAGCATCTCCAGTTCTGCTTTTAGCTTTGCTTGACTGAGTATCACAACCCCATCCCTGGAAGTGTTCAAGGCCAGGTTGGACAGGGCTTTGAGCAGCCAGGTCTAGTAGAAGGTGTCCTCCATGACAGGGGGGTTGGAACTAGATGATCTTTGAGGTCTCTTCCAACCCAAACCGTTCTATGATTCCATGTGAAGGATTTTGTCAGTCTTGCAGTTCTCTCTCTTACCTCCTTCCAGCTATAAATCCAAGATGTCATAGTTTGAAGTATCTTTATTTTCAGCAGTGTATTTACACAAGCTCTTTTTTTTTTCCCCCTGACAGTTACTCAGCTCTAGGGAAAGAAAATACTGCAAGTAGACTTTAAAAATTAATTTTCAAAGGTCCATAAAACCGTGAGGTGCAGCCAGTTTTTGGCACTTTTTATTGCTGTTTTTATGCTTTATTCTATTTACAGGGTGAAAGACTTGGTTTGCAAGAGAGATACACGTCTGCAAACTTAGCATGCTCAGGTGGGCAATTCCCAAATACGAGTCTGGGCGCTACTCCAGAAAGTCCCTTTCTGAATAGACTGCTCAGCTTGGAGAACTTCATAGCATGCCAGCAATATTTAGTAAAGAGCTCACGTATGCCTTGCCGAAGGCATCTCTGTTTTACAGTCCAGACAGAGAGACTGGCAGAATTTATTGAGTCTTTGTGTAAGTGTATTGGCCTCCTGTTTTAGCTTTTCTGTTTGGTTGCTTCTGAATGGGTACAACAAGTCAGATGGACTAGGAAGTAGAAAAAAAATACATCACACACTCTCCTGCAATTTAAGTGGAAGCAACATCTGATAATAAAGATTGCAGCTTAATGAGTTGCATCTAACACGCACTTATATCTGTGAGTGCCTCAGCTTCGGGCTAGAGTACCAAACTAGTAACTCAAAATCATGCAAGCAAACAGACCGTATGTATAGACACAGTTTATAATCCCATTGTGCAAAGTGATTACTACATTACACAGATGACCAGATGCATTCATGAGTGAGCATCCCAACCTGGACAATTCAGTGTAATCTGACAGGCCAAATCCTGACCTCACACTGGTTTGCACATATTTTTTCAGTGCATGTCCTGATTCATATTAGCGACAGCAGAATGAAACTCTAGATCCGCTATTTCTTTTCTAATGCTTTTAAAAGTTTTCTGTAAGGCGTTTGTAGAGCAAGCAGGCAAGGAATGCTTTGGGAACCATTAAAAGCCTGCATCTCGCTTCTGGGTCTCCAGGGAGATTGAGTATGGACCACCAAATTTACCTTGGTTTGTAACTGGCTGTGAAACAGGATGAGTGCATAGTGGTCACAGGAAGAAATAACCAGCTTCCACTCTTGGGTTCATTGTATTTAAAAGTGCAGCAAGACCTAGAAGGCCTGCTTGTCAAAAGCCACACCAGGATGTCTGTTTGCCAGCTGGTACATTTCAAAATCGAGACGCTTTGCCACTGAACAAGGAAACCCTGCAGCAGCCTGAACTATTCCAAATACATTACTGGGTGCCTGTGGAGATATGTTCATTGCCTGCTGGTATAAGCTGGTCTAACCCTAGCAAAGAAGCAAATACGAAAAGAAGAAAACATTTTCCCCTCTGAAATTTCAGCTTAACACCAAAGAAAAATGCAGCTGGAGGCAAAGCTCTGAGGAAAATGGGCTTTACCTGGACTTCAACAAAAATTCTTCTTGCCTGCAACAAAACAAACATCAGGAAACTACCAGCAATCATCTCTTCAAAGATTTTACCCTACTTACGAACCAGGAAAGTTGGCTGGTAAAACTTATGTGCTAGCCTGACTTCTGCCATCCTTTAGATAATATTGTGCCTGGGATGACTGTTAACAAAAGCAGCAGTAGAGAGATTCAGGGAGATGCATGGGGCGTACTTGCATAAACTGAAAAATAAAAAGTGCAAATAGTGTGGCATTATGTTTAGTATTTATGCTTTATATGCTTTATTTTAACATTGCAGGCTGTTTTACAAAACACAGCATTGATTCTACTACTTCACCACGCAGGACCATCCGGTTGCAGTAGCACAGGGCTGCCTGCACAGTAAATCATCTCGGATAGATTCCTCCTGGGACTCTGAGGCAAATAGGTAATGATGATTAGAAGCCGCTCGGCACAGACGCTGAGGTACAAAAGCTGAGGAGCGGAGAGGGGGTGCATACCTGAGCCCGGCCATGAGCATCCCTCGAGCTCCTCCCCGCGGGTGCTGCAGCCCTTCAGCCTCGGGCCGGTTCTCCCTCCTCTCGCCCGGGGGTGCTACGGCCCCAGCCCCTCCATCCCGCGGCTAATGCACCCACCTGGGGGGTAGCCTCCTAATTATCAGCTCCACCCCTGCTTGGGTGGGTGGGGGAGTCTGCTGTGTTGGACGCCTACCTTTTGCCCATGTTTTCTGCTTAGAGCTATAGCAAGGGCAGCAGCCAAGGAGCTGCTGAGGGCAAATCTGGTTTTGTCATAGATCTGCACCACCGCTGCACTGACAAGGACTCAGGGGTCAACTTGAGGCTTTGCAGCTGTGAAACAGCTGTAAAGGCATAAACGGGGGGGAACAGAAGGTGGGTAGGTTGTAGGCATGGGTGGCCTCCCCTGGGGGGGCTGTGCTAGGGGGCTGCAGCATCAGGGTGTCCTTCATGGGCTGTGGTGCGCTGACCTGATGTCCCAGGAGCCACAGGTATTTATAGGAAGCACCTTCTCCATGCAGGCACTCTCTACTTTGTCACCCATGGTCTTAGCAAAATAGTTTTCTTTCTGTGCTATTCAGGCCAAAAGGAGCTCATCCTCCCTGTTGCCAAGAAGCCTTTAAAGGACTCACAGTGATTAATGTTATTCACACAGATACTTAAATGCCTTGATCAATAAGTCTCTGAGTGGGTCCTGAGCTGATTTGCCTGCAGAGGTGGCAAGCACCACAGGGAAGAGCTGTAGACCTCTCTTTGCAAACTGCTCTCGCAGTCATATCCCTCTAGCATAAATAAGATAAAAGTAGGCTAAAAACAATACATCTGCAAGGGCAGCAAGTTTTAGCTGAGATTTTTTGGTCAGGCAAGGCTGGTTCAGTGGTGACCAGAAAAGAAAAAAGATTTCAAAAAGCACAGACACAGGCATTTAAAATTTAAAGTTGCTTTTAACTCTTTTGGACAAAGTTCTCGGAAGATTTGGATAAGGATGTGAGATTCGAGCGCTAGAAATACGGGATACACTGATTTCTTCAGAGGTGAAAGTTTCAAAGACTTCAGGGAGGCTTACTGGCAACTCTGGCAACTCTCCCCATGCTGCACATATATGCATGCAAAATAAATAGGTGATCTACGCAACTGGAATGAACCCTCCTCCATGTACGCTGCTGAAAGTACAATGCCTGGTGGTGTATTTGAAAGGGGACTTGTCTTTTTAATTTGTAACTATTATTGAAACACAATATTCTTCCTCCCCTCCCTGTACTTCTTGACTTGTTTATACCTGGGCTATCTCAGCTACCAGAACACTGATACTATGTAAATAATATCAAATAAGTAACCAGTCTATCTAAAAGTGCTGGATTCCCAAAGCCTCATGCTTTGACAGGTCTTTACGTTTCTGGCTAATTAATCACTTGAATTCAGTCGCAATACTCAGAGTCCATGATGCCAAGCTTAAGTATCAGTCTTTATTAGAGCAGGACCTTGGATGGCCAGACACATTATATAAATGTACTAAATAACCCTTTAGCCCACTAAGGAAGAAGTTTAACACCGCTGTTTCACTGAATATGTTCTGAGCGCTTTGCAATAGAAAGATGACAGTAGCATACTGGTGAAAAAGACAAAGGCATTGACCTTAAGTGTCTGTGAGAATCTGCAGATAAGTCCATGACCTACGGCTTCTAAAGAACAGTATTGCAAACACAGGGCAAAATGAGATGAACTCTGGCATCAGCAAAACAAGAGATTAAGTGTTTGAAAAGACAGAAAGCCTGTGCTGGCAGTACAAAGGGAACAATCTGGACAATAATCAAAATTCAGCTTGGTCAAATACAGAAAAGCATTACTGCAGTTTGGTACCACCTGCAAGAGAAATTTTCAAACTTTGTTTTTAATAACTAGAGGGATTTAGGAGTCAAATTATCAGAATTTGCTTAGATGAGGCCAACAGAGAAATATTCACATTCATGTTGCTTGCAGCTTCATAGCTAAGTGAATAGTTAATGAACTACTGAACTTCATCTGCAAATTCAAGCTGCTGTGCACCACCATGATAACTAGGTAATATTTTCCAAATTGCTTGAACTACATGAATGACTCCAAAACAAGCTTCTGTTAAAGAGCATCACCTGGAATAATTTTCCTTGCATGGGCCTTAAATAAGTGCTAGACATATCACATCAATTCACTTAGTGATGCTCACTTAGTCATAGAATCATACAATCATAGAACATCAGGTTGGAAGGGACCTCAAGGATCATCTGGTCCAGCCTTTGGTGGCAAAAGCACAATCTAGACAAGATAAACCAGCATCCTGTCCAGCTGAATCTTGAAAGTGTCCAACAGTGGGCTGTCCACCACTTCCCTGAAGAGGTTATTTCCAATGGCTGATTGTTCTCATGATGAAATATTTCCCTCTTGTGTCCAGTCAGAATCTTCTCAGGAGTAACTCATGCCCATTGCCTCATCCTTTCCATGTGATGCTTTGTGATTCCCTATAAAAAGCGAGTCTCCCTCTTTTTTGTAGCCTCCTTTTAAATACAGGAACATGGTGGTAAGGTCTCCCCCGAGCCTTCTCTAGTATCTCACTCCTCTTGCATGAGCAATGTCCTTGGCCCAAACTGCATGTGTGTGCTCTGTGAGACCAGACTTATGTAACTGCAGGCAAAAACTCTTCTTCGTCAAAGTTGCTGCAGACTAAAATAAAGCTGTGCACCATCAGCACGAAGTGATAAGCACTAACAAGTTGAAGGAGACAGCTCAGAGGAGGAATGGTATATTAAAGGGGAAGAAGACAAGAGTCATCAAATAGATGATCATGAAAAAACAGATTGAATCAGCAAGGCAAAGGACATCTCCGGAGCTACAGATCGCAGGGCATTTATTTAGATGAGAGCAGAAATCACTCAAGGCAGCCCCTGACAGCTTTAAGCCAAGATGCTTGCGGTCTATTTCACAATGTATCACAGTTATGCTAATGAAATAAGCCAAATAGACATAAGTATTTCTGATCTGTTAAGGGAATTTACAGTTCTAAAGGTCTTTCCCCCCCTCAAATAGGCACCCCTCACTCTCTCCCTCACACTGGCTGGTTTCTTTCTCTGGTTAGAATAGGTAGGAAAACTGTTTCTGGGTATGATTTTAAGGATTATGGTAGCCTCATTATTGTAACTACTGAAATGTAATCTCAGATATGTGGTTAACAATACCTGTTCAAATAGTACATGCTAGTATAATAATGTAATCCATAACAGCAAGAAGAAAAGAAATTTCCACCAGGAACACTGAGAACTGAACTCTCTAGATGGGTCACTAAAGCTACAGCCAGCTGAAAGTTTCACCTAAGGGTGAATGTAGATAGAAATAAATAAAATAGAAATAAATTGGAGATATATGCACGCACCATGCTTAACAGATGAAGTAAGCCTTGCTTTGTATTGTGACAGCGTCATGTCTTGAGTCACGCACTCTGATTTCACACAGCAAACACTAGTAATTTTCACTGGAATACATACTACCTGCCTCCTATAATGTTCCCCATAATGGGAACAGTCTTACTAACTAATGAAAAGAAACAGGCTTTTAATACTATTTATACTATAACTCTATCTATAGCTATTTATAATTTGCTAGGACCAAGTATAGACCACTGCTTTCCACTTCTAGCCACGGAAAGTGACTATGCTGAGTGCTATGAAGTGAGCCGCTGGTCAGGCCTTCTGCAGCTGGAGAACAGATTATCAGAGACTGGGCATTTGGTGAGGATTTCCTGAAAGCATAACAATGATGAATAAATATTACTTAATGGCTGTCTCATTCTTTGGCACTCTGCTTTTCAAGCCTAGAGCTGGTCAAAGAAATGTGCTAGCCTAATCCTGTTGGCAGGTGGAAGTGGGAGGGAAGATGGAGACCAGAACTGAATAAAGGAAAAATACAGCAGAATTTCTTCTTTCCTTTTTAATTTTCACGTAGCAAAAGAAGAACAACAAAACCCAACCCCAGATAAAATTTTTTAGGTCAGCCTTCAAAGTTTCTCTCAGACAAAAGAAAAATCAATGTTTCAGTTGTGCTACTTCTGTTACTGTTTCTTTTAGACATAGATCAATTTTAAATGAAAACAGTGCTCCCTGAAATAAAAATGAAGAATGTTTTATCTAGAAAATGTCAAACTAAATAGGCTGACATTTTTCATTATTAAAATACCTAAATGAATAGTTCTGGGGTTTTGGTGCCTTCCCCCATTCTTTTATTTTCAAACTAAAATACTTAAAATTTCAGAGATAATTGGTGCCTTCAGTATCTGTGCTACTTTTCTTCTGGATAAAAAGGGTACATGTCAGAACCTGAGGGCCTAAAGAGCCCCATAGCTAGCTGCTGAAGCCACCCCCAGCTCATGGGGAGCAGCCCACAACCAGACATCTGTGCACAACAAGCCATGGTGACCCTCAGGTCTGGTGAGGAAAAAGGCAATGAGAAGAGAAAACGCAACATGGATGCTTTTGAATATTTCTTTATCTCTGCAAAGCTACCTGCAATTGGAAGGAACATAAATATCGCTACCTTAAGTCTAACTTCAGAGTTGCCAAAATAACTGTGCTTTGGTTAATGAGCTGTTGTTAGGGTCAGGATTAACAGCCCATCAGTTTTTTATTTTGGTGTGTCTCTTCTCCCCATACATAACCCTTCATTTCAGCTTCCAAAAGACCCATACGAAGATTTTCTATCAGTGTTAGACTAATAGTGCCCCTTATCCTTGCATGCTGAGGAGCCCATACCATCTTGTGCAGATCAAGTTTGCCGATGACACCAAGCTGTGTGGTTCGGTTGATATGCTGGAGGGAAGGAAGGCCATCCAGAGGGACCATGAGACGCTTGTGAGGTGGACTGATGCCAACCTGATGAAGTTTAACCATGCCAAGTGCAAGGTCCTACAGCTGGGTCAGAGCAATCCCAGGCATAGCTACAGGTTGGGCAGAGAAGAGATTCAGAGCAGCCCTGCAGAGAAGGACTTGGGGGTGTTGGTTGATCAGAAAATGAACATGAGTCAGCAGTGTGCGCTGGCAGCCCGGAAAGCCAACTGTATCCTGGGCTGCATCAAAAGGAGCGTAACCAGCAGGTTGAGGGTGGTGATCTTGCCCCTCTACTCTGCTCTCTTGAGACCTCACTCAGAGTGTGGTGTGCAGTTCTGGTGTCCTCAACATAAAAAGGACATGAAACTGTTGGAACAAGTCCAGAGGAGAGCCACGAGGATGATCAGAGGACTGGAGCACCTCCTGTATGAAGATAGGCTGCGAAAGTTGGGGCTGTTCAGCCTGGA
>JARCZZ010023330.1:0-25428 GCA_030323915.1 Brotogeris chrysoptera
GTGCTGTGTTTTTGACTTTCAGCCTGGGAACAGTGCTGATAACACCGATGTTTTCAGTTGTTGCTCAGTAATGTTTAGTCTGACCAAGAACTTTCTGAGTCTCATGTTCTGCCAGGGAGGAGGGGAAGTCAGGAGGAAGCAGAGACCGAACGCCTGACCCAGACTAACCAAAGGGGTATTCCATACCACAGCGCGTCATGCCCAGTATGTAAACTGGGGGCAGTAACCCAGAAGGGCTAGATCAATGCTTGGATCAGGCTGGGTATCAGTTGGCAGGTGGTGAGCGGTTGTATTCTCTTCCCTTTTATTTCCTTTATCATTATTATTATTGGTGGCAGCAGTAGTGGTCTGTGTTATACCTGAGTTATTGGGTTGTTCTTATCTCAACCTGTGGGAGTTACATTCTTTCCATTCTCCTCCCCATCCGTCCAGAAGCGGTGAGGGAAAGAAGAGGAGGGAGTGAGTGAGCAGCTGCGTGTTTCTGAATTACCGGCTGGGTTTGAACCATGATACTGTCCTATCTGTTTCAGGAACTCCTGCAAGCTTCTCTTTTACTTCTAAAGCTTTTGTAGCTATATGTTTTAATTTTTTTTTTTTCTGTTTGGACTAGGTATCTGTCTATGCTGTACCACAGCATATAAACCAAGTTGAGTATGCCCTAAACACATCAGTGAAACTTCTGGAATTTTATCAAAACTACTTTTTAATAAACTACCCTCTTGAAAAATTAGGTAAGTCCTTGCCATGTGAAAATTGCAAAATAAGGTTTCCCCTAAATTAAAAAAAAAAATTAAAAAAAAATAAATTGTGTAAGTACAACCATTAAGTGATTCCCAAGCTGGAATTTTTTTATAAGCTTTCGACAGTGGATTGCTTATAATTATACATAACATCAAAGCTGTCCATGTAAATTTAACATGATATGCCTTGGTAGGGAGATACAGAATTCTCAATCCGTGAGTCATGTTCACCAGTGCAAAAACTGCACCCTGACTTCTCTGCACGTATTAGTTTGACTAGAAAGATAATGAAATGTAGTCCTCTAAACCACTGCTTTTAGTAGAGCAGTCCCATTTCCTCATTAGTTGTTAATGCAAGGTCTAAAAGCAGTGTAGTGCTTTAAGTTGTTTGTTTAAGAGCAGTGTTGGAGAAGCATAGCTGTAAGTCTAGGTTTCTGTGCTGCTTGAGATGTGAGTACATGTCCACACTGCAGGATTTTAAAAATGAGGTTTTCAGGGATTATTGAATAAACCAGGTAGATTTGAAATGCATAATTGCTCTAACTAGCAGTTTTCAAAAGCTTTTCTCAAATCTTTTCCAGATTTGGTAGCAATTCCTGATTTTCAGTCTGGTGCAATGGAAAACTGGGGCTTGATCACCTTCCGAGAATCGGCACTCTTGTTTAACAGTCGTACTTCTTCAGCAAGGGATAAAAAGTTAATAACTGCAGTGATAGCACATGAGCTTGCCCATCAGGTACTAGACTGGGGAGGTCATTGTTTAAATGTGGTTGGTTCTCTATTTTAATGTAACTTTGTCCTTAAACTCACTCCTGTCCTCACTTTGATGTGGTTGTACTTTATATCTGTTGGAAATACCTGTGGGTGTATTTTTTTCCAGTACAGCAGGTGGGTTGCAACTCTGCCTGATGTACAAGACAAAGCTAAGGATGGACGAGGTGTTAATGTACTAATCTGATTTTATTTATGAAAAAAGAATAATATATTTGGTGTTTTGTAGTGGTTTGGCAATCTGGTAACTATGGAATGGTGGAATGATCTCTGGCTGAATGAGGGATTTGCCACTTTCATGGAGTACTTTGCTATGGAAGAGATTTTTCCAGAATTACATTCAGTAAGTACTTTCTGTAACTACATTTACCATGCCTTTAGAATGATCTGTGTTTTCATGCTGCCTGTAAAGGGCTGATACTTAATGAGCCTATACTGAAATTCCCTTTGGGCACCATTGGGGTTATACTTTATCTCCTCTGCTTTGGCAATTTCATTATATTGGAAGTGGTTTGGGAGCTGGGCTTTGGGTATGCTGGATTTGTGTTTGTATGTTTTGTTTTGGTAGTAGTCTATATGTAGCTTTTGTGTTTCGTGTAGCTTAAAGTGTTCTGTGCAGGACAGCAGGTATTAAAACATGTAGGTGTCTATATATCAAATTATAACTTTACACACAAAGTCCAGGCATATAATTGACCAAGTATTTTTCCTAGTAGACTACTAGAAAAGTAATACCCTTCTTGTCCTAGTAGACGTAAGAAGCAACAGAGCTTCAGGTTACTAAGTATTACTGTGGTAATTTCTGTCTTTCCATCCTTGCGATACTTGCTTCTGTCTGAATCAGTTGGGATTCAGAAATTATGGGATCTCGTATAAAAGTGTCGTCTCGTTGAGTTACACATGTAATACGAAGCACTGCTCCCACTGGCACTTGTGTTTACACATATGGCTGAAGGAAAGTACTCGAGTAATAAGTGACCTAGCTTTTCAAACCCTGGAAAACTTGAAGGATTCAAGCTTGATCTTTTACTCTGTAAGGAAGGGATACCAGCTACTGCTGTAAAGCATCTCTGCCAGTGAATGAAGACAGAGAAACCAAGATTAGTGGAAGTAAAGGGAAGGACCAGTGGGGAGACTAATTTTGCATCCTAGGTGAGGGTATTTCCTAGGAGAGGAAGGCTCTGGAACCAGCTTTGAGGAGTGTTTGTGATTTGCAATTTTAATCATGGGATTAAAGACCTGACGTGTACCATGTCCTTCTTGCTGGATTGTTTTCTTCTCAGCATTCTGGCTGAGTGTGACTTTTAGTTCGTAATTCATCCTTGTTGCTGCATTAAGAAAGTTGGGCTGCTAATTTGGTTTGGTAGAATTCTTTTTTGGAATTGGGTGTTTAAAAAATTTTTCAATTTGGCCTAGCTTGGTTGTTGAGTTTGATGCCCACTGAAAGTATGTTTGTGGAGTGCTTCTTGGGTGCATATGTGGTGATGGGAGGAGAGAAAACTAGTCTAATGTTTTAACAAGAACACATCTAACACTTGTATGCTTTGTTCTGAAAGATGCCTGACGAAGTGCTTTCACCAACATCTCATTTCGCCAGGTGGTGATGCCAAAAATAACAAAAAACCCAAATCACTCAGAACTTCTGCATTCAAGAAGAATGGCTTTAGTATTTTAAACTTTAAAGTGTATTTTTATTGTATCATACAGAACTCTCTACTGTGTAGAGGTAACTATATAGAGAATTGTTTGCTCAAGTCTCAGTGAAATTAAATGGACAAATACCAGTGCAGTCAGCTTCTTTTGAGTGTTTGGAGTTGCTGTGTTCTGTTAACAATGTATTCAATTGAAATATCTTAATTCTAGAAGAAAAGAAGGAAGAAACTTTTACTAGGATCACTAGAAGGGATGTTGTTTACATTCTCACAAATAACACCATAGTGAGTAATTTCACCAGACTTCATGCTTCAATATTAAAGCATGCCAAAGAAGTTATGATTTTGTATTCCCTGTTTCCTGTAAATGAATTGAAAACATCGGTGATCCAGATCTGAAATAGGACACATACTTACTTAGTAGGTAAATTTATTTTCACTAATGCCAATGATGCATTTACCTGAAACAGGAGTTTAAGGGTTTGGATAATAATGCAAACTCATCAATCTCAGTGAGATTCCACTGCTGAAATAATTTTATAAATTATTTTATAAATAGATTTCTAGATTTCTAGTGTTTTTTATTGTAAATAGATTTTAAATGATTGATAATGATTTTATAAACAGATTTTATAAATGCTACCCTGACAATTTTTTTGCTACCTCCATTGGTAGGAAGGTGAGCAATGGCATGTTAAGCCAATGGGAGAGCAGTGCAGAGACAACTTTTACTGTTCTGCTCTCTGTTCAAGCTTCTCAGACACTTATAATTTTTCCTTTTTAGGATGAAGATTTCCTTAATTTGATTTTCAAGGCTATGATGAAGGATTCCTTGAATTCTTCACATCCAGTCTCCTCTGCTGTTCAGTCTTCAGAGCAAATTGAAGAAATGTTTGATGCACTTTCTTATATCAAGGTAACTTTAAAAATACTTTGAAATATTTGGGAAATGATACATTAGGTATTGAAAACATGAATAAGTAGGCATATACTTGGGGGTATATTATTTGGGGGTAATTTACACTTAGCACAATCAATGCAGGATCTCTCTGTAGTGTTTCTGAGCATCTACCTAGCTTTTCAATTAGGAAAAGATTATGTGTGTGTTTTTGTTCTTACTTAATATCCTTTTGCTTTGATGCATGCTTCAGCGGAAAGTAGAATAGTCATGAAGATGTGAGAGGGTTAGCCAGCAAGTGAAACAAAATATCCAGTCAGATATATTTTCTATTTTGATGGCAAACTGTAAGAAGTGCTTATGAAAAAAGTAAAAACGAGGGTCTTACTAAAGCAATTACTCCTTTTTATACTCTCCTTGCTTTTAAAAATCAGTATTTTGGAGACTTTGAGCTGTAGGCTTGCATCTGGAGTGCAAGATTATTTCACTGCATATCCTGGTTGTCTGCAACTTGATTATTTCTGATGTCTACTGAGGGTTGTGAGCTTCACAGTGCCTCATCTGAAAATGCATGAGAGAGCAAATATCTGTATTTGCCCACTTTTTACTCACATTGTCTCAGGTTTTACATACTGTGTCACATAATTTTGGTAGTATTAGAGGAAAGCCTTTTATATTGCTTGGATTAGCTTCTTTCCCCCCAGCTATCTTGTCTATGCTTGCACTTTCATCTAATAAGAAACCATGGGGACAGCTAGTACTTACTAGAAAATAATTAAATATTACATCTGCCTCAATGCAGTGCTGTTCCCACAGCTGTCTTGGTTTGTCTTCTCCAATTTCTTTTTGCAAGTCTTAATTGGTCAATATGATTTGACTGGGCATCCTTGAGTAGTCTGAGACTCAGTTGAGAAACCTGGTCTGAGTAGACCAGAGCTGATGGGTCCACCTGTCCATCTTTGGTCACTGTCAAAATGCACTTGTCCTTCTACAGTCATCTGTAGATCTACTAAGTAGATTTCCTCTTTTCCCTGTATTTTTAGCTTTTTTATATAACTGCAAATCATATGACTGTTAAATACTATCTCACAAGTGCAGTTATGTACCATACAGAAGAGTATTTCGAATGAAATATGGCAGCAAGCAGAGATCATTAAGAAGGTAATATTTTTGAGATGTTATTAACTAGAAAATCTTTCAAGCTGTATCAGCATTTTTTGTAACTGTATTTGGACTTTATGAAATACTAAAAAGATATTTTTACAAGGCATCTGAGTGTTAATGTAATTATTCAAATGATATCATTTGGGATAAAATCTGCCAGCTACTGAGTTATTCTTGTACTGTGAAAAAGCATATGCCTCAACAAATTCTGTACTGTAATTTATCAGTTCTTTTCCTTTTCTTTCCTTTTCTTCTTTTTTTTTTTTTTTTTTTCCCTCCCTGAAGGGTGCTTCACTTCTTTTGATGCTGAAGCACTATCTCACTAAGGATGTTTTCCAAGCTGGAATTGAGGTATACTTGCATAATCACAACTATGGATGTGCTCAGAGTGATGACTTGTGGGACAGCATGAATGAGGTATGCATCTCTGATATGCTGTTCTTGTTTGTTGTAAATTTGATTTATTTCTTTGTTTGTGAAAGAAATAAGATAATAGATTGAAGGTAAATACTCTGAAGTTCTTGCTCATCATAGTCAAAAGTTCTCTCATACGGATGTGGATATTCCTGTAGCTTTTAGGACCTCATTGAGTGTCATCCCCAAAAAAAAGCACTGGAAATGGGAATGCACTACCATGCATATGTGTGTATACATCACTATGTACATATCCTTCCTTGAGTTGCATTGTCAGTGTGTTAAGATCAGAATAAAAAATATCTCTAAAGCAGGACAAAACTTTACTTTCTAATAATCTAATCTCTGTAAAAGTTTTGGGATACACTCTACTAGTGTAACTTCATTTCAGTGATAGGTTTTGTTTCAAGAAGCAGAGCTGGGATTGAAGGAAAACAGACTGTGTGGGGCAGTTTAGTTCAGCAGCTCTCAAATGGTAAGGCAGGCATTAAAGTGTGTGTGAGGGCAGAGACGAAGGGCACAAGAAAGCAATGGCATAGGCAGGAGAGAGCAAGATCGAGTTAGCAAGTCTCAGGGCGCCAGGGAGAGCAGGGGCAAGAGGGTGCATGTGGAGGAGGAGGGAAAGACAGTGGAAGGGAGAGGGGGAGGAAGAGGGGTGGAGTGGGAGAAGTGCAATGGAGAGAGCACTGGGGTGGAAGATGAAAGGGAAAATGTGTCTCGGTGAGAGCGCAAGAGAGAGACTGATTCGAACAAGAAGGAGCTGATGAGTATCACCAAAGGAATGTCAAGGTAATTGTGTAAGAGAAGGAAACAGATTTCCCTGTGTGTGTACTGCATAGTGTGTATTAAAGTCTCAGAAATACATGTGAGGTTTCCCTACAGAAGCTGAGCGCTAAGCAGAATACTGACTTAATGTTTAGTTTTGGTTCTTCACATCTACCTTGTGATATTTGAAATTCTGCAGCATGGGAACCTCTATTACTTATTGTCATATGTCACAAGTGGCTGTAAATGTGTGTTCAGTCATACACAGTCACTAGTTTGTCAGCTAGTGAGAGATTATCAGTGATATCAGACTATGACTTTCTTATGATAGAGAAGTCTTCTAGTTTGTATAGTGACATTTTTTTAAATACTTTTCTCAACTTCTGCAAAATGGAGCCTTCTGACCATACAACTTCAGTCATGTATACATAGAAAACATGCCTCAGGGAGATGGTAGTATCCATATAGAGTGGCTGAAGAGACCACACACATGCCTTACATTAATTAAATGTGAGGGCTTAAGTGCTACTGGATGCAGTGTTTAACTGTTACTAGAGCATGAGAAAAATGTCATTCTCAAAACTTTAGATTACTTGCTTAGTCTGTCTCCCTGGCTCAGAAAGAAGGGGGTTTTTATCATAACTCTACTCTTTGCCCATGGGCCAAGGTCAGCTTTCCTGCAAACTCAGCAGACCACTTTCTCCAATCTTTTGGAACCTCAGTCATCTTTTAAGAGTCAAAAGTAATAGCTACTAACTGTGGGATTGCTTCCCCCGCCTGTAATAATATTGCTAAGTGAATTGCATCCAACCAATTTAGTAACATCTAACATCAGAACTCAGTGTGTGTTTCTTGTTTTAATGACAACCAACCATTTGTATTTAGTGCAAATTTAATAGTTGCCAAATTCCTGCTGATACCAAGTATTCAACAGCATTTTCTGCCAGAAGTTGCCCTTATGTGTGGAGGAACCCACTAACTGGTCCTTTGGATATTTTCTGATGCTCCTTATGATGTTTACCTTTTCTCCTATGACCATTTCTGGCTGCACCTCATTTTGTGCCTGAGCCTTTGGTTTGCTTTGTGGAGTTTTTTTACATGTAGGTGGTAATGCTGTTGATTGAGAATCATTCTACTGCGTACTTGGCAAGTTAAGGAGGAAGGTTTAGGAATGTTCTCCATTTGCTATTTTCTTGTTATTTTATGATTGTTTTGTACAGATTATCAATGGAACACTGGATGTAAAAAAGTTGATGCAAACTTGGATTGTGCAGAAAGGATTTCCTTTAGTCACTGTTGTCCGAAAGGGAAAGATTATTTCTATAAAACAAGAGAAATATTTGTACCTCGTGGAACCAGAAAACTGGACATCAGATGAAAGGTTATTGCCTTCTTAATACTTTTTATCCATTAAAATCTACCTACAGGTATCTTTCCTGTGTCTTGTACATATTTCTCACTTATATTCATGAGTTCTAGTATTTTTTCTGAAGGCAGGTAGTAATAGAAAATGTGGCACACATTCACACATCTAGTACTTTAATACCATAAGGCAGTTTCAGTGGTATAACTTTTAATTTCAGAAAGTTTTTGGGTGGATAATTGGAAGCTGACGAAAGGCAGGTTGCAGAAGTTACAGATGCATGTCTTACTTAAGAGCCTTTGCTCCTTCCTGCGAAAATTCAGTGTTGTATATCTTGGGCTATGTTAGTGGAAAGTTGAGAAGCTAGAGTTAAAGCTTTTTTCACTGAAAATTGTTTAGATGGCAGTAATGCATGACAGCACATGGCTTAATTTATGAGAGACAATATCCATGGTACCAAAGCCTAAAAGGAAGTACATACGCAAATGGTGAGAAAGCAAAATTTTGGCAGGTGCTAATTATAAGAATGAATTCATGCAAATATGTCTTATATTATGAACCTTACTGTATTTTGTAACTAACCAAAATATGAACATTTGAATTCCGGTGTTCTTATACAGTTGTTTGAAGTCTTAACAGGAACTGAGTCCTTTCCATTGTCTTAAAGAATCAGGACATGAAAGGATTTGTCTTTCGAAATTTTGGATGTTACAGGGCTTTGTTTTCTTTTTCTTATATGGAGGAAGGAAAATAATGTGTGATTGAAAGGTAAACGAAGAAGGAAAGGGTCATTAGGCTTAATTGTTCTTTTGTTTCTACTCAATGTCAATTTGGGGAATGCATAAAAAGCTTTTGAAGAAGAGTGCTCTGTGTGAGCCATTACACAGAAGGGGTCCTTGTCAAAATTGGAATATGTGCATATTGCATATGTGCAACTTATTTTCTCTCCCTCAAAGTTGTGTTTTCTCTAAACAGTTGAGTCCTTATCATCATTATGAGCAGCCTTAGCACTTAACTCTTCCAGCCTGCCATTCACTTGAGACAGTCTTTGTGGTATGCAGTCACTTTTGGTTTCTATTGCCATGATTTGGAATTTGAGCTTTCTACATGACTCAACATAAATTGTTTTAAAAAATAATTAATGTAAAATTTCAGGAAAACAGAACATTTGACTGAGATGAAAATAATACTTATAATACAGCCAGAGATTTCTTGTCCATATGACAATAGCATAAGGGTAATGGCTTGAAGCTCAAATAGGGTAGGTTCAGACCAGATATAAGGGAGAAATCTTTTACAAGGAGGGTGATGAAACACTGGCGCATGTTTTCCCTGAGAGGTTGTGGATGCTGCATCCCTGAAAACATTCGCAGTCAGGTTGGACAGGTCTCTGAGCAGCCTGATCTAGTTGTGTATTGCAGTAGGGGTGGACTAGGTGACCTTTAAAGGCCCCTTCCAACTCCAACCAATCTGTGATTCTGTGGAACTTTCACACTTCTCAACGTTGTAGGAATAAATAATTACTGTACATTTGTTATTTTATCGTATTCTTATTACATGAATGAGATTTAGGCTTTATTATTTTATAGAGCATGCTGTCATTCTAATACCATTAATCATAGACTCATAGAATAGTTAGGGTTGGAAAGGACTGTAAGATCATCTAGTTCCCCCTGCCATGAAATAATAATTTTAATATATTAAAATGCTTAATTAAAAAAACAACCAAACAAAAACACCCTTCAAGACATAATATATGTGTAATATGTAAGTAAACATTTGCTTTTCTTTGCAGTTATCTGTGGCATATTCCTCTCACCTACACAACTAGTAGCTGCAACTTTACCCATTGTACTTATGCATATTTATTGGACCAGAAGTCAGGTATGTCTCCAAGCTTTGGTAGCAAGTTAAATAAGTATTAGAGATCACTGATGTTTCTGAGCACACACTTCAGTAAGATGTGAAGATGAAGCCGTATGTAGTACACAATAATTGCAGAGATCTGGAGTCAACCACTGCTGGTAGTGTCATTGTTACAGTTGGATCCCTGTAGCATTATATGTACAAGTAAATGGCAGCAAGTGGAGCAGAAGCACAGGTTTGGAATTTGTAAAAAACTGTACTTTTTTCATCCCAATGCATGTATAAAATCTCTGAAACCGCATGTCCTCCACAGAGCAGGTAATGCAAGAGCTGCTCTGCCAGTGTGCTGAAATGTAAGTCACTTTCCACTGAAATATTATTTATTTGCATTAATAGTACAAGAAAATACTGCATCTGGATCAGATTAAGTTTTTTTGAGGATGATGTAGAACTTTTCACACAAACTGTTTCACACAAAACTGCTTAATTGGATGTGGGTTTGATCTTACCAGAACTAATTCCAAAGTAGTCTGATTTTGTAATTTTTGTTTCACCTTAAATGATTCTGTGGTGGTCTCATGTTCATTGTATTAGTGCCTCACACACTGTAGGAAGTTGGATGTGGGGGATATAAGAGTAGGAGATTTTACAGAAGTGTTTTAAGTGGAATATTTACTAAATTTCAAATGCATTGTAGGTGCTATGCAAATTGACCTTTTTGGCATTAGTTCAACTGAAATTAAGAACTTTTTCCTAAAGCCTGTCTTATCTAGTTGACTTTAAAGCTAGAGTTGGCCTTGCATCTAATTAATCCCCTCTCTTCGTATATATCTGAAAGTGTGCAGAGAAAAGATGGGGTTTGAAAGGAGGACTGGACAGAAGGAGAAAAAATAACTACGTAGGTAAATCTTGGTGCAGACTGTAATACTATTCAGTGAGATGTAGGAAAGAGGAGGAAGTACAGCCTGGAATTTTTGAGCCTTCTCATGGAACTTTTGTACTGACTATTCCTTCTTCATAGTAGGGGGAACTAGTGTGTGGAAAAGGATTTATTTATTCTCTGGAACCAATCTACTTCATGGATTTGGATTTGAACAAACAGTTTCTAAGTGTTTGTTTTTGCTGCTAACCAATTGTCTGTCTATTAGCTGTCATTGAACTTCCAGAAGAGGTGGAATGGATAAAATTCAATGTGGACATGAACGGCTATTACATAGTACACTATGGTGAAGACTGGAAAACACTGATTGGTCTTTTGAAAAAAAACCATACTGCTTTGAGTCCTAAAGACAGAGCCAATTTAATCAACAATATCTTCAACCTTGCAGGGTAAGACTTTTATACTGGAAAGCATAGCTGATCTGTGTTTAAAGTTTTTTCCAAGTTAAAGAAGATCAGACTTAGACTGTAGAAAGACTACTTCAGGGGAGTTTTAATACAGTCTTTATTAGCCAATTGAAACTGTTCACTCTTCACTAATATATTTCTTTTTAATTATTTCACAGATGTTTCCTGTTTCATGTTTCATGTTATATCCCTGTTTTTTATAGCAGCATCCATTTATTTGCATCACAAAAAGCCACATGATAGCTGCCATTTCTGAAAGACAGTTTTCTTTAATGTCTGATAATCTGCCTAGCAGACTGTTTTCTTCTACTCTGTCAATGTGTGCTTCACTTTAGACAACTAAGCTATTTGCCTGTCAAATTTTTACTGGCTCCCTCTCTTGTCTTTCACCACTGCCATCAGAGCAGGTGAGACATAGCATTCTGGATGGCCTCTTTGACAGCTGCTTCCTGTATCAAAATACCCTTGTTTACAATAAACATTTTTAGACATCGTTTTGTTAATTAAAGGCAAATTTGGCCCTTGTTGCTTTGTTCAGATCTTACTAGTGCTGTAATATAAAAATCACTAAATCGAAAGTGTTTCTTTTGTTAATCTTTCTGTTCACCTATCCCTCTGTTAGTGTGCTGGGAGAGCATCACTTCTGATCTCGTTTCAGGGAGTGCTTTTGGTTTGGAAGCCTTTTTAATGTTTGTATTCATTGACCTATAGTCTAGGAAAAGAGTCTCTGGAAAAGGCCTTTGAGCTGATTGATTACCTTAACAAAGAGAGCAGCACTGCACCACTCACTCAAGCTTTGTTTCAGCTGAGTCTTATATACAACCTTTTAGAGAAAAAGGGTGAACAACAACTGGCAGCACGCCTCATGGTATGTCTTAGTTTTCTGTAAATTAGATTTGAAATAATTACCTATAATGTTCTTTGTAGTTACATTATCTTTTTAAGTGTTGACAGTTGAGCTTATTTGGTAATCTCACTAAATTGGATGGGGATTTTAGGTAGTTGCCAGTCATGCCTGCTTTCTTTAGGCTTTTGTTAAGGGTAATTAGTGAGTGCTTAGGGAAAATTATAAAAACCAGAAACCTCTTACTATGTTATTTTTCCTTATTTAGTACTTATTCAAAGATTTTAGAGATATGCTGTGATAAACAGACCAAGCTATGGTTTGCAATGCAGTGTCTATGAGGTAATATTTAAGATAAAGTGTTTTACCTGAGATACAGTAGCTGGTCGGTTCCTAGCTGTGTTTTTGGCAAGGTAGGAAACTACAAACACGAAGAGTGTTCAGCCTATAGGTAAAGGCTGGTTGGTTGGTTTGTGCTAAACTAAGGTGTATTAACTGCCACCTGGTGGACTTAAAAAAAAACCCTAATTTTGTGTGTATATATATAGATAATTTTGTAATATGTAAATCTAGGAAATCATCTTGGGAAGAATTAGCTGTTGCTAATAAGTTTTCATCCTTTAGCACAGAATAGAGCGCCTGCTTGGAGATAAAATTGATCAACAGAGTTGGACAGATGATGGGGCCCTGTCTCAACGAGAGCTCCGGTCAACGCTGCTAGCTTTTGCCTGCACCCATGATATAGGAAACTGTAGAACAACTGCCACTGAAATGTTTGAGAAGTGGGTGAACTCTAATGGAACAATGAGGTACCACAAAAACTGTGTTTCCAATTCTTTTATCTGTTTCCTGTTACCTTGCCACCATTTTTTGCTGACTGGGTGGGTAAACAAACAAAACAATAATAAATATCAAAAACGGTAAAAGAAACCCCAGCCACACTAGCAACTAAGCATGGATGATAAGCATTTCATTCTTTTACTGTCATTATGTAGACGAAGTTGCTATTTCAAGATGAGAGGGAGTACTGTGCTAGAATTTGACTTCATCTGCAGTGTATTTAAGTGTGACTGTAAAATCAGCCAGAAATTGCTTCCATCTGCATTTCCTGCATGCTCAAGAATTACTTAATAGCAACATCAGAGCATACTTTTTAATCCTGCAGAATTCATTCTGCTCCAGATTCATGTGCATTTTGAGCCACAGAAAATTACTCAGCTTTTTGTACAATTTACTGTGCTTTCACATGACTAAAATGATTTGCTTTTTTCCCAGTGACTTAATGTATTAGACTGTCATAAGTTTAGTCCAGCAAACTTAAAATTGCTCGAGAGAGGCATCTCTTTCAAGCTAATCTTTTCATTTTGTGGCTTTTCTTCCTTCATTTCTCAGATGAGCATTTTTATGCCCCCCTTTTGTTTCTTTGCTTGTTTTTTTTGCTTGTTTTGTTTTGTTGTTGTATTTCTTTTCTTCCATGTAGTTTGCCTAGTGATGTTATGAAAGCCATATTTACAGCTGGAGCCAAATCTAGTGATGGCTGGGACTTCCTCCTGAAGATGTACTCCTCTTCAGTTTCTGAAGCAGAGAAAATTAAAATGATTGAAGCTTTGGCCAGCACAGAAGATGTCAGAAAGCTAATTTGGTATGAAGGAGCAAAAAAAGTTGCTGTGTAAACTAAAAGTGTTAAAAATCTTCTATGAAAAAATGTACTGCCTTTTTTGTATTGTTGAAAACATTTTTGATTGCTAATGAAAATCTATCCACATATTTTGTACAGGGTTAAATTATTTTTAAGTGAGAAGTATCAGGTTCTTCAAGGTTATGTAACAGAGTAGCTTAAAAGTATAGATTCTGAATATTTATAAAGAGAAAACAGTTGAACTTCAAGGCTTTGTGCTACTGGTAACAGAAAATTGCAGATTTTGTGGTGAAGGTAACAAAACTGCAGGTTGCTCTATGGAGTCATAAAAGATTGGGGTATCTTTATAACAAAGATAATAACTAGTTTGGGTTTGTTGAGGCTTTTTTTTGTTGTTTTTTTGGGTTTTTTTTTTTTTTGGTTTTTGGTTTTTGTTTTTTTAATTGGTTGGGGTTTGTTGGTGGTTGCTTTTGTTTTTTAGTTTGGTTGGTTTTTTCCTTTTCTCTCTTTCCTCGGGTGAAATTTTGACCTTACATTATGCTCTAACACCACTCTGTGGACCAAATCTCAGTTCTGCATGGAGGACACCAGGGCTGTCCTGCTAGGTGATTTGTGCTACAGCTTTCCTCTCTGTTTTCTTTTACGCCTTGTTAGAATTTACTTCATCTTTTCCAAGAACAATGAAAATTCAGTTACTTGGCTTAGAGCTAATATCTCTCTGGTAATTGGAAACTAATGTTAAGTAAGTGCAGTGGTTATTAAATGGAGCATCGGTGTGTTCTAGATGACAGAAGTTCCTTGTTATTTGGTCTATTATATAATCTTTTCCATGTAATTTAGGAGTCTCAGGAGAATCGTGAAGATTTGAACAGATGTTTTTACCTGTCCCTTTTCATATGCTTTGTCTTTTAGGTTAATGCAGAACAGCCTTGAAGGAGAAGTCATCAGGACACAGGAGCTTTCACGCATCATAGCAGCTGTTAGCCAGAGTTTACCTGGATATTTGTTGGCTTGGGACTTTGTCAAAGAAAACTGGGAAAAGCTTACACGAAAGTAAGGCTTTTGATGTAGCTGAAACTTCACACTCACAATGGCAAAAGCACCTGTTTGCTTCTTTCAAGCACAATAATAAATAGTTGGATTCATACAAAATGATTTGTACTGAAATTTTAACCCCTGTTTTAAAATCTTATTTTACAAAAATTACATGGAACATAAACTTTGAAGTATCACCAGTAGCTGATGGGACTTTGTACTCCTACACCTTCATAGTAATTCTAAAAAATCTTGATTTGGATTTCTGTTAAAAGGGTACTGTCTTTAAGATGATCGCTGCAGATGCAGGATATTTACGTGGATCAAGTACATTCAAAATCTGGCCCAGGCAATTCATTCAGATTTTTTTTTACTTTTTACAGCAAGCACAAATCCAAATGACCAATAAATATCACTTGCTTCAGAAATACATGTTCTCCTTAACTGGCCTTGAAAAGTATCCAGCAGGACAGCTAGGTTGCATGTCTTCAAAAAGCCAACAGTTCATGGAAAACTGAATTTCTGAATCCTTGTATTGATTTGGGACAGCTTCACGTTGCTAAAAAAGCTTTTTCTACATGAAAATTTCTGCTCTAGGAAGCTGTTATTAACCAATATTACAAAATTACTTTGCTTGAAATGAAACCTGATTGCAAATTCAATTACTGTAGAGTTTTGAATACATGCCACAAATACAGGTCTTTGTATTCAGTGTGTGGTGTCCTTAGTTCTCTACTATTTAAACTATGATATAAGTTTGAAAATTTTCCATGTTCTTTGGTCTGAAGTTCAATTTTTAGAGGGATTAGGGTACTAGAAGTCTTGGAGTTCTAAGACTTGTATGTCTTTATATATTAGATCTGTAAACTTGAATTCAAGTGCTTTTAATGATTTCCAACTATTGAAAAGGTAGAAATAAGAATGTGTACATGTATACTGAACTTGCATCTTGAAGTGGCTCTCAGTTAAAAATAACTTTGTTTTTATTTCAGGTTTCACCTAGGCTCATACACTATCCAGAGTATCATCAGCTGGTCGACTTCTCAGTTTGCAACAAAGGCACACCTGATTGAGGTTGGTGGCTTAATCTACCAGAAAAGAATCTTTCTTTAGTTCTAATGCTGTTTTCATTTACTTGAGGGAAAAAGAAAACATGTGATTTCTGTCCTTGAGGTCCTTTTGCTAGGATATACATCTCTTGCTTTCCCTACTTCACACATGGCAAACGTGGCAAATATATACAAATGCTTCACAACATGGCAAATACATACATAAACATATTGAAGGTTACATACTCAGTATGTGGCACAGTTGCGTATAGAATTGAATCCAGTTACCTGTTTAAATTGTTTTGTTTTCATGTTAAGTGGAGTAACACTGTCTCCCAAAATAATTATTTAGTCTAAATAGAATTTTGGTCTAGATTTTGTGAAGAAGCTGTGGCATCTCTGGAATGTGATGCAGTGCCACAAAACCTGAATCTGCTGTAACACTCCCACAGAGCTATTGTTGGGGTTGAATATCAGTTAAAAGCCAGTTGATAGCCATAAGAAATTAGAAATCTAACAAGGTCCTAACAAGTTAATGTATCAAGCTTAGTCGAATATTATCATTCAGGTAGTTTTGTAGAGGTAATTGTTCAAAGTTTGATCTATAGTATTATAATTGTTAGCATTGATAATTATAATGAGTCGGTGTGAGGTTCATTCCAAGGCACTGAAGAGGGTTGCTTGCAACAATGAGTTATTTGTCACAGAACAAGACTCCTTTTCCAGAATTTTTGAGTGCTCTGTGATTATTATTATGAGTGGATATCTGTTTGCTGATGAAATACCTTACTGAAACCAAATGAATTACTGTTGCAGTTCCCATGAAAAATGCTTTCTTTGCACTTTGAGAACTCCTTGAGAAACTCTCTGCTTATTGCAGAGATACAAGTGATTCTCAGGGATTCCCTGCAACATAAGTATAGCCTTTGTTTCTGAATCTGTTTGTGTGGGCAGTGTTGATTTTAAGAAAAATGTTTGTTTTCTTCCTTTTCTCTTGCTATGCAGGTGAAGTCATTTTTTGAGTCAAAATCAGAACAGAGTTCTCAGCTGCATTCTGTAAAAGAGGCAATCGACACAATTCAGCTCAACATCCAGTGGATGGAGAGGAACTTAGCGATGCTACAAGAACTACTGTAGTATATAATGCCATGGTGTGTCAGCCCTTTTAAAGCTCTGTGGGCAGTTGCTGTATTTCTTTTGCAAAAGCTGGGGTAAAACCAGGCGTCACTGCAACATTGCACTATTAAAAGAGTCTAGATAGCTCAGGGCATGCCTCAGATCTTTATTTTCCTTGGAAAATTAATGAGCAAGATGTATTTATTCTGAAACTGTTTCCATCTATAGACTAAATATCTGCACAAACGATTTAATATAATTTTATATTTGAAACATATGCTCTTTCATTTGGAGCTGTGTTGTGCTTCCTTAGCAGTGGGTTAATATTGACAGTTAGAAAGAAAGGAGGAGTTACCATGAACTGTTATTTTTTGCAGACTGCTTCTTGAGCAGTAGATTTTTATAATGTAAAACTGTAGGTGGTTTCCACATTTGTCCATAGAAGCTGTTATGAAACAAAATCATACTTCAGATGCATAAGTAATAGTGGATCTTATAAAGTACACCAGTTTGAGGTGAAATTAAATGAGGTTCTGATTTAAGTTTGGATTTTTTATTTTCACAGTAGTCTTTAGGAAATAATAATATCTCATGATGGTAGTATACACTTTGATGTATGAAGTGGCTGGGTAGTAATGTGGAAAAGAAAAACCAGATAGGAAAACCAACTGTTATAGAGATGGGATTTCCAGAAATGCTGATGTGACCTTGGAACTTTTACTCTAAATTTATTAGATATTTTTGAGAATCTCATAATTAATCATTGAACTTTAACTGATTTTGCTGTACTGATCTCTGAGCAACTGTACAAAACTGGATTTCTCCAGGTTGGTTCACCTGTTAGAATGACTACTGTTTTGTGCCCTTTTGACTACTGATTTTTAATTTCACTGTTTGTTGCAGAGGGTCTGCAATTAATAGCTATGTCAGCCAGTTTGTTTTGGGTAAACTTTTGTTTTTTCCTTGCCTAATAACTCACATATCACAGTGTACTTTGTGAACTTTGCTCACTCTTTCTGACATCACCTTTAGGAAATCTTCTTATTTAGAATTTACTGATTTGTTCTACTGTTGTGAAAAACCTTGTGAGACAAATCTCCAACGTCTTTTAAAGAAAATGATCCAAAACATGAATGTGCTACATTAAAAAGGTGAAATACCTACTATGCAATCTGCATCTGTATCAAAATCGGTGAAAAAGGCATTTTTGAGGTATAACTTACATATATATACAACACATGCAAGTGTAAACGTACCTTTTTATCTGAAGATTTGTTCTTACTTCATTACTAATACACCTTTTGTGGATTCATGCAAGCAGATTCAGGACTGTTGTCTTATCATTGGCCAGTTATGTGGTCAGTTATAAACTAGAATGAAAGCACTAACAATTAGAAGTTGTACTATTTCAGTTAAGCTAATTTCAGCTATACTAAATTTTGAAGAATAAAATAGTTTGAATTAAAGTTATATTAATGGACTTAAAAATTTGTCACAGGGGAACTTAAATTGAATGCTTTAATTAATGAAACTGCAGCATTGTTTGTTAATTTGGTTAGCAAAAATAGCATGCAATGATAGCTTAGGCATTAACATACTTCTCCCATTTTTTCCTGAATATCTGTGAAAACACCTGGAAAAGAAATTCCTATTTTTTCAGCTCACATTAGAATTATGGATGTAATTTTTTTAACCTTGAAATTATCTGAAAGAATGTTAGATCTTAATAGTGTATAAAACTTGTTTGCTCAAAAGGCCCCAGAGATAAGTAATATTTATATGCACTGAAGAAGGAACTGCCAGTATGAACACTGAAAATAAATGGTACTTCCTTGTAAGTTATGGAGTTAGAATTGTAACTATGTTCTGGGGCTTTTTGTACTGCCATGTGTTACAGCTTCATTTCCTTTTTTATTTAAAATCTTTGGAATCTCTACAGAATCACGAGTTCCATCTTTGCATATTTGTGTATAAATATGTCATCTCTTTCTAATCACATCTTCATTTTGAATGAGAAGTCAGTAGTAAACTTTAATTTTTCTCTCTCTCTCTTCTATCTCCTCACAAGTATTTTACCTCATTCCTAACTGCAGTACTGAGGCATACAAAATTTAAAATGGAAGCTGTGGAAGATCCTATCTTCTATCCTGATTTTGTTGTGGGGATTTAAAAAATTTACTATTTTGCTCAAATGCTTTAATGACAATTATGAAAGCTGGGTTTTGGTCAACCATCTGTACCAAGAAACTCTGGAAAGTTGAGGAAGTGGTGGAGGCATTGTTGAATAATGTTTAAGTTTACTGTATGTTGCATATGCATACTTTGTGGTATGTTAGATGTAGAGATTTTAACAAATCTTTTTTGCAATGGAGTCTCTGACCCTATTAAAAACTGTGCTGGAGTCCTTCTTCCATGAGCAATATTTAATTATACTCCTCCCTTTCCAAGTATATTAGGAACCAATGAAGATTGGAATGTCTTAAGATCTGGTGCGGGGCAGCCAGCCATTGCTGATGAGGCTCCATTATATACATGGTCTTAGCATAGAGTGAGGGTCAGGAAAAGGGTTAGGATTCGATGCGAGACAAATTATATAGCCCCAGTGCTACAAAAGCTGCAAAAAGGCTGCCAAGGAAGGTGAGGGCTACCAAAAGCTTTGTTTTGGTTACTTTTTCTTGGGAGCCATAGCTGGCAGCATTCCTGTTGGACCTGGAGTCTGGCTTAGGTGAGGCTTAGACACAGGCGCAGGACAAAGAGCAGACCCCCTTTTGTGTGTTTGGAACGTAGGCTCTAGTTGTGGGGCTGGGATGGGGCCATAGGGGAAAGGTGAGGGCTGTTGAAACCTTTTAGTTTGGCCTTATCTGTATGGGAAATATGGCTGACAGCTGTCATAGTTTTCCTCCATTCTTGCTAGAATGAGGGTGTAGGTGAGACGGTAGAATGCGTCCAGAGCTGCAGGGGTTTGTGGTATGCAAAGGGGGTGTCACATGAAGGTGAGGGTTGCAAACCACTTTAGGTTTGGGCCACAGCTGTCTGGGAGACTTGATTGCTGGCTGCGTGTTAGAGATGTAGTTTCAAACTTTAGTAGAAGGTGTAGGTGAGATTCAGAATCACAGATCCTCTATATCTCTGGCTGCAAAACCCCAGAGGAGAATCTCAAGTCTTTCCAGGTGCTTTCTGCCAAAGGCTCCAGGTCGGGCTGTTGTCCCTGGCTGAAGTGTAAAGCATTATTCTTCTTCCAGGTCACTTGATAACAAGGGTTTAAAATGAGACTATAACCTAGAACTTGTATTACCCAAAACCCCATGACACCTAAGAAAGTTTGTGCTTATTTTTGTTAGTTGGCGGAGACCTAACTGATCTTTTTGGTCTCATCCACTCGAATATGGACAACACCCATCTTACTATTTTATTCCTAAAACTGGAGCTCCTATGAAGGTCATTTGACTTTTGTTCTATAGAAAAAATCACTTTCAAAAGAATCTGATTATTCTGCCTTTCTCAAGCACTTCCTCTGCTGTGTGGCCCACACACTGATGTCATCAGTATACTACAGGTATTCAGGAATCTTAGCTTAATCCAATGCAGTTAAAATCCAGCCCAAATCCAGCAAATTTATTTGGGAGGTTTTTTTGGTTTTGTTTGTCTTTTTAATACCCATCTTGCCATGAGCAGGGAGAGTTTTGCCAATCCTTACACTTACAAAATACAATTTCCCTCCTTCCAACCAAACACATTAAATAAGTGGTAAATCTAGGAAGCATTGCTTCTCATGCCTGTGGGGCTGAATGCTGCAGGAAGCCCAGCTGCATGAGCTGGGACACAGGCACAAGGGACACTGTCACCCCAGGAGCCTCTGAAGGGGAAGGTGGAACATCCCAGAGCCTTGTGGAGGCAACTAGGGAGCCTGGACGACAACCCAGATCCTTTGTGGGCAACTGGGAGCAACTGCACACCCTTCAAGAGCCTCTGCGTGTAACTGGGAGTCTCTAAGGGATACTGGGAACCCCTGAGTACAACCCAGAACCCTGCTGGAGACGACTATGTGCCTATGGAATATGCCTAATGATAGTTCTTTGTCCTGCACATCCCTGCCTCCTCCCCACCTTAACCGGTTTGGAACTGGATGTCAAGGACCCTAGGCTGGGCTGGGCATTGGGCTGCATGGGTGTGCCACTGGGGCCAGCGCTACTTCAGGTTTCATTGTGTGCCTAAAACCTGGATCAGACCCACTGCGGGACAAATAATGAGGTGGGGATTTCTCCTGTCCTGGGGTTATCCCAACTTTATTGTTACTGGTCATGAGGATTTGGGAATTGACTGGAGGAATGAACCTCAGGTGGCACCTAAAGAATGAGTTTTAGGGCGGGTCTGCTGCGAACCCCCATTGTGGGATGTTGGAGTTTGGGTGCTATCCTGGGCTCTGTGTCCTGGCCAGAGCACTGTGTGTTTCATGCCTCTGGGAAGCTTGTTACTGCTTGTTCCCACCACCGGGTAGGTGCAGAGATCAGCAGTGTGAAGGAGATGAGCCTGCATTTTGGGGAAGGAGGCTTGTCTGGGCAGAAGCACTCCTTGGGAGCAGTTGTGGGCTCAGTCTGCTGACCGCAGCAAGCCAACCTTTGCCAAGGGCTAGCTCAGGGAGCTTCTGCGCTGCACAGACCCTTCCCCGGGACCAGGTTTGCCAGCCACTTCAGGCAGTGGGAGACTTTGAATTATGTATTTTCCACCCCTTTTCCTCAGTTTCTTGCCTGAGAGCAGCACCCCTCTCATTGCAGCAAGAAGCCTTCTTGGCAAGAAGTGCAGTCAGCCAGCCTTTCTCTACTGACAGCAGGCTGGATAACCTTGTGTCTTTTCCATGGTGTTGGCCAGAGAGGAAGGAGAAGCAGCAGGCAAAGGGAACCGAAACCCTTCAGTTCTTCTTCATGAACCGAGCACTTCAGGTTGTAAAATCAAGAATAATGGTGTGTGATGAAGATTCCTGTTTGGCACTCTTGCTAAATGCCATCAGGCTTAGAGTAACTTGTGGGTGTGAAGAACCTTGATGTGATAGATTTCTGAGCTAGACTAGCTGCTGGGAAAGCTTTGAGATAGCAGAGGAATGTTACTGGGAAAGTTTTTGGAGTGTTGCAGGGAAAGGTAGGCAAGACAAGAAGGAAGAAAGAAGCGAGAAGCAGGCATCCAATCAAGGCACCCAGTGAGCAAGATATCAATCAATGAAGAAGCGAAAATACTCACGTGGGTGGTGACAGCTAACCAATTGTATTAGCCACTCATACACACGGGTACTTTGTATAGCCTATATCAACCCTGGACCTTCAGGAAATAAACGATTTAATTTCCTAACCAGAAACGGGGTCTGTGCCTTATTCTCCACAGTAACTTACTCAGTGTAGCAGCACGTATTATCCCTGTTCATGGAGAACTGACTGGGAATTGACTTGAAAGAGTATTTGCAAATAAACATTCCATGGGTGATTCTAGGCCAGATTCTAGAGCTCAGGTGTGGAGGTAATGGAATTGCCAGAGGTAATGGGAGATAGCAACTGCCCCACAGAACACAAGCTACTTTGGCATAGTTTCTTCTTTTTCTTTTTATTTTTTCAAGCTCTTTAGACTTTTGATCCTGGGTGTGAAGCAAAAGGCCCTGTGGTTCCAGAGCAACTTTTGACATGGTCTGAGCCTGCAGTGCCTGGCATCCTTCCTCTTCCTCTACTGTGCCTGCATGTCCATGGGGGCCTGGAGCTTGTGCCCCTGCACACCCATGCATATTGCAGATGAGGCCACTGCAGTCTTGTCTGGGCCAGCCTCTTCTTCCAATTCAGCTTTAGCCAGGCACTGAGAGCATCTAGATTGTTCAGCTGCTTGCCATGGCCACAACCGCCAGTGCAGGGCCCTCTCAGGAAGAAACTCTTCTCTTCCCCAGGGGGCTCAGAGTTGGGGTCCTGCAGCTTCTTTCTCTTTTTTTTTGCCTTCCTGGGCAGGATCTTCAGCTGGCCTTGCTGGCTCTGAACTCTGCAGGCAAAGGGGATGGTTATTTTGGCATACTCCCTCTCAGCCCTGACCCCCAGCTCCTGCCCCAGCCATTCTGAGGAGGGGCACAGGAAATATGGCTCAGAGTTACCCCCGACCTCCGCATCCTCCTGGCTGATGGGGATCAGCCACCCCAACAGCATCTGCGCTAGGCGGATCTCTCACCCCAGTCCAAAATGGGGTGTATGAGTCATTGGCATCAAAATTGCCCATGCTCACCTCCTCCACTGCCCTCTTCTGAGCCCAAAGTGGGGACTCATCATTATCAGACTCAAGGAGAAAGAGACCTGCTAGAAGTCAAAGTGGCTCAGCTCCAGCTTGCTCTGCTGCAGCTCTGGCTGGGCTTTCAGCACCAGGAAGAAAGTGTACCTATAAGGGAAAAAAACCAGTTCCCGCCCCCCCCCCCCGAGCCATCCTCCATTCCCAGGGCAGTACAGGAGAGACGCGGTGGGCAGCAAGGAACAATCTCACATTTGACCTGGCAAGATGAATTAATGGGATACCATGCCCCAAAGTAGATGCTTGCTCCAGACCAAGCTGAGAATGTGCCAAACCCTCTTGCCAGGGCTAGTCCCCCAGCAAAGAGACACAGACAGCAATGTCACTTGTACCCACAGGCCATCTCTTCCTTAACCATGCATCCCTTAAACTCAGGGACAGGATGATGATCCCCTCCTCCACGGCCAACTCACCGTCTCATGGCTTGCAGTTTCATGGCTAGCTTGATGGCCTCCATGCAGAAGACCTGTTCCTTCGTGGCGCTTCCTTTGCGGGTGTCACCCGGCTGGCAGCTCAGGCAGGCTGGGGTGGGCAGGGAAAAGTGTGGTATCCCCACAGCTACCACCCCCACTCCCCCCCCCGGGGCTCCCGACCCCGCACACTCCCAGCCCCACTCCCCAGGGCTCACAACCACTCACAACCGCCCCTCACACTCTCCAGCACGCCGCACTGCCCAGCTCCACTCCCGGGTACCTTCGGGGACCACAGACCCACCCCACTCACCGGGGTCCCCGGCCTTCCCCACACCCGCTCCCAGCACCCCTCCCTCACACGGCTCCGCGCCGCCGCCGAGTTCAGGTGCCGCGCCCCCCGCTCCAGCCTGCGCCTCAGCCAATCAGCGTGTGGCTCCCGCGCACAGGGCACACCGGGAGCTGTAGTCCGGCCTCCAGAGCACACGCACGGCGCTCCCTGCCGCGAGGAGGCGGGGCCGTGGGGGGAGTGAACCGGATGTGTTCTCTCAAATTAATGTAGGCCTTCCTCCTATTGGTAAGGCCTGGCAAATAGTTAAATAGCTGTGAAAGAAAACAGCTCGAGGAGCCTCTCAGGGTCATAAATGAGCCCAAGCAAGAGTATAATGTATTAATTAATGAAATTAATGTATTTAATTGGAAACACTAAACGCATTCCAATGACCTCAACTAATGGATTTCCACAGAAGGGTAAACTGAGTGGGGGTGTTTCTCCCCAAGCAAGCACTGCAACCTCCAGAGACCACTCCTCAAACTCACAGTGCCTGTGCCACAGTCTTATCTGGACAAATTACCATATGCAATGAGTAACAGGAATTGGGCGGGCATGTCACGGAATTATAATGAATGTGTATGTAATGAACATACCTGAGCTGTGAACTGTCTTTTCGATGGGTGTGACAGGCAGATCAATCCCTCATGCACCCGGTACCATAATAAAGTCGTGTCAGTTTCTAACCTGTCATTCTGGCTGGAGAGTTTGTTTCCCGGAGTTCAGTGGTACTATGATGGATATAAGGAACCTGTCCTTCCTCGTAAGGAAATAAAGAAGTCAGTCATCCAAAGGGTGGCTTTCCCTCTGATCCTTTAATTATATTTAATGTCTATGTGCACTTATGGTTTCCTCTTAAAGTGTTTGTTTTTCAGAGTCTTCTTTTCAATCGTGCTGGTCAGGGCCCAGATTTGCCAAGCCCCTGGGACCTGCCTGGCTGAGGGAACAGGCAGCAGGAGAAAGGGGGTGAGAATCAGGCTGTGCTGCCAGCTGGGCTCCCAGTGGTGGGGAATGTTGCTGCTAATGCCAGTTTGCTTCCTGTTCTGCCATTGCAGGCCTGTGAAGCAAAGGCAGGGAAAGGAGTATGTATGTACTACACATTTCTACTTAAGATAGGAAGAGAGAAGAGATGTCTGAGGGCCAGTGCAAACAAAGAGGAGAGCAGGAGGTGTTTCACAGCCAGCTGCCCACTCCTAACTGTTCCTGTTGTGGCCAAGAGCAAAGCCCCTCAGCGGTCTCACTGCCACATGTTTCCGGGAGGCCCAAACTTTGGCTGTGGTAGGACAAAGAGACACTGGGGTGCAGAGCCAAAAGTCTTGGTTTGCTCAACTTTTTTGCTTCTCAAGAGTAGTGATGGTGCCCTGGAGCCCTTACTTTGGGTAAGAGCTGCTGGCAGCGTTTAACAGTGTGGACAGAAAGCACATTCCTCCTGGGCAGTGCTCTAACAGTAGCAGGCTTTCAAAACAATGGTTCTTGAGGCCTGAAAGTGAAAATCCACCTGTAAAGAGTCTCAAGACTTGGTTCATTGACAGACAAAGGACTCCCACTTTTACAGGCAAAAGATGCCCCTGCACTAGTGTCCTGGGGTCAGCAGCAGTAGTCATTTTTCTCCTTGGTAGCTGGAGCAGCGCTGATAACGCCAGTGTTTTTCAGTGGCTGCTTGGTGGTGTTTTGGTCTGACCAAGGACTTTCTGAGTCTCATGCTCTGCCGGGGA